>JAFIDM010075664.1:10040-23095 GCA_023159025.1 Thereuonema tuberculata | reverse complement strand
GAAAAAAAACAAATAGAAGAGGTTTTGTAGCGTTTTTTATATTATTTTATTTTACTTTTGAATTGAATTGTCTCGATTAAGTAGATTTTATCAAAATATTAAATGAATAAAAAATATTAATAATCAATTTTGACGAAACAATTCACAATCTTATTTTCATAATCTTCATAAACCAATTTTGTGTCACGAAAAAAGTAAAAATAAATTTAATTTCGAACAGTTAAAGGAAAATGGCTTCCGCTCTGCTACCAATTTGTCATAGGTTTAAAGTTAAGTTACCGTATATGCTCCAATAAACGCCGAGGCTCTTATTGTGGCCGGTCTCTAATAAGCGCCGGGCTACAGAGGGGATACGGCCAAATAAGAGCCGGTCTCTAATAGTAGCCGGGTCTTTGATATGTGCCTACCGGTACAAGTGTAAGCGTCCGTATCTTTATAGTCGTGCGTAATACCTTACGGTACATTGCCTTACAAAATACCGCCGAAACAGTCATTTGACATTGCCTTTAAGATTCGCGTGGTGAAATACGCGAAAGAAACTTCCGTTGAGGCGGCGCCCGTCATTGCGGATTCGGACGACGAATAGCAGCGAAATGTACAGAAAGACATTGCCATTTATCTTTAATAGTCTTATGTAGCAGGTGAAATTCAAATAAAGTAGCTGTTTGTAATATTAGCTGGTATGGTATTTATGTGTAAAAATAGTGTGTTCTGAAGGTATTTGTTAATAATGGCCGGCCTCTAATAGCAGCCGGTCTTTATTAAGAGCCGGGAGCCGAGGTTAGTTTTGCAAATAAACGCCGGGGGCCTCTATTGGTGCATATACGGTATATACAAAATAATATTAACTATATTTTTGAAATCAAAAATTTATATTAAAAGAATTATATATGCATGTATATCTGTTATTAATGTGCTGGGCCTGAGTACGATGTTAAATATAAAAATCTGAATTGAATAATAAAAAAAAATTATTGCTCTTAACTAATAGGAGAATAAAAAAACACAAAAGGATTAAATTGAATAAAATATTTATATGACTCCTTATTAATTAATAAACTACAGTAAAACCTCGTTAAGTCGTCACTCAAGGGACCAAACATTTTTGACAACTTAAGCGGAGGGACGACTTAGGCGGAGTGAGCATTTTTGAAAAAAAAAAGCACAAAAAAAAAAACCACTGATTATAGTGTTTTCATGAATTTTCATGAATTGCTATAGGATTCGGTGAAAAAAACAAGATTTTCAGAAATCAATACATGCAAATGAATGAGTGGAAAAAAAAAAAAAAACACTTTATAGTTACCACATTTTAATTGTTTTAAAAGAAAGGCAATGCCTGTCTTGTAAACGTTCTACCCAACCATTGCTGCCGCCGAAATCTTTAATGTTCAACTCCTTAGCAATTTCCAGGGCTTTTTCTTTGAGAATCACGGCAAAGATTAGTATATTTTGCGATCTGGCATGTTTTAGCCATCGAACTAAAAACTTCCTCGATCTCGTCAAACTTCGATTTCCTCATTCTTTTCCTTTGGTCTTTGCAGTCATCTTTTTTAATTACTTGTTTCGATGAAAGATTATCGTTTAATGTAGTTTTCGTTTCCCTGGCATGTTAAAAACGTAATCGAACCACGAAATTGCAAGAGAAAAAATAGCCCTTATAGCGGCATTTACTCGCTATGAAATGAAGTCACACTCAGGAGCGATCAAGAAAACTTCTACACTCGACAGAGTCGCAGCGAGAAGTGTGCTTTGAATGATTAGCAGCTAGATTCCAAGAACCCAAATCCTCCAAAGGAGTAGGAAAGGAATGAAGTAACAAGCGTGGTCGAAAATTCCCCGTAAAGGCTTGGCGTTTTTAAAGTGAAGGGTAGGGGGCTGAAAAGACAACACGATGGCGTGCAAAATGGAGAAGAAAGATGGTTTTGGCCATTTTTGAGGGTGACGAGATATCCGGAGTAGAATTAAATTTTGTGACGGGTAAAAGAAGGTTATTTTACTTTATTGTGTATGAGACCTTGTCGGGACCAAAGGAAAACGACGACTTAAACGGAGTGATGACTTAATGAGGTTTTACTGTATATACACAAGCTACACAAATTGAAATAAAATTTAAAAAATGAGCAGATCTAGAAAGAATTGTCTTTTCAATAGATACAATATGCTATTCTCTGCAAATGTCTATATGTGAGGCTTCTCTGAGTGGCATTTGTAAAATAAATGGATAGTACTTACAGTTATGTTCGTAGCACCAACATTGTTGCTGGGGCCTCATGTTTCCTGTTTATTTTCGATGAAAGATTTTCTAAAACAATATATGAAGCACCAATTTTAGATGTTTCACTCTCATTGAATAATGTTAATCTAACACAGACACTTGCTTCCGAGTATCCTGGCATTACTTATGGCAAAGGGTTTTCGACAAAAGTAGGCCTAACTGCTATGTTGGTTGCGGGAACAAATTGGCTTCACGTAGTTCTGCTTTTCCATCTCATGCAATTCTCTAGGGACGGCAAAGTTTTTACTTTTCCACAGGTACTTGGAAAACAAAGCAGTTCTCAACTCCTCGCTTCCTATCGGCAAAGTCTGCATGCAACAGTGACTGAAGTGTTGTTTCATTTATTCCATAGTCAGTTCAATAAAAAATGATGCCACATTTCTCCAGTAGTCAGCAATCATCTGTTTATTTACAAAAAAAACCTTTCCCTGACACCAACAAATTAGTAAACAGCCACTCACAAAGCTTAGAATTTGATGTAAGATAAGGATTGATTGACGGTTTTAATGACAGTGTGAATTACAAACATTTTATAGAAAGAAAGTAAATAACAAAGTTCACATGTGAATATAAGGGTATTAAAAAAATAATAAAACTGAAGCTTCAGAGAATTAAAGAATACCTGAAAATTAAATTATTAAATAAATGGATTTAGGATAAAATAAATATTAATTGATCTTATAGTAAAGATTTCTGAAATCAGAAAACACGTTAAGATCTAGACCAGGAGTTCTCAACCGGGGTCCACATGGACCCCTGGGGGTCCATGTAATATCTTCGGGGTCCACAGGCAAAAAATAACAAATTGGGGGTCCATAGTGATATTTTGGTGGTCCATGAGGCAATTCCACTTCAGAACGGTTGTTATTAGTCAAAATAAAATTTTTACTGTAATTTACCCCATATTGAAATAAGTAGAGAATATATATGAATGATTCTTTCTAACTTATTTATTTTGTATTTCTTTTTCGCCTATCTACTCAGCCATCGGTCAGTACTTATCAGCAGGGCCGTCGCGTGGTTTGTTGGCGCCCAGGGCAAGATTTCGTCAGACGCCCTACATTTGATATTTGCGCCTCCCCCACCATACCAAAAATCTAAAACCAAAAAAAAAAAAACAAAAAAAAAAAACGGAATCTCCAATTCAACAACCAAAAAAAAAAAACCGGAATTTCCAAATTTTTTTTTATTTTTTTGCCGCGGCGCCACCCCTCCCCCCTTGGCCGCGGCGCCCAGGAATTTTCAATTCAACAACCAAAAAAAAACCCGGAATTTTCAATTTTTTTTATTTTTGCCGCTGCCCCGGTCGCCTTGCTCACGCGACGGCTCTGCTTATCAGATATATTTGAAAAATTAAATTTACTTAAGAAATAGCTCCTAGGAAAAGATTCTGATTTCATATCAAGTAAAGGTGCTGTTACTGTTTTCTGAAAAAATTACAGTTGTACAAAAATAATATCAGGCGTTGTGCATTTCAACAGTTTCCTTGTTTGGCTTCGATTAGCAGCGATTTGCACGATGAAGACCTTGTATTATATAGCGAATATTTGGAAAATTTGCACGAAGGTATGCAAACTCGGTTTAGTGACCTACTCATGATGGATATACCAACTTGGGTGACATTTCCTTTCGAAGTTAATGTTGCCGATATAGACATTTCTTTGAAAGAGCCTCTCATTGAATTAAAGTGATGAAATAATGCGTGCAAAATTCAAAGATGGGAAGTATAATATATGGAAAACAAATGATATTGCTAAAAGTACCCATTACTCTGGGATAAAGCACAGCTCTAGGCTATTTGCTTTTCCATCATCTTACCTTGTTGAATCAGGATTAGTCGTGTTTCTCACTTATCAAAAGTTCGCAATAGATTTGACATTGTGAAAAGAGATGATCTTCGAATATCGTTAACATCGATGGAACCAGATATAAAGAAACTCGCAGAGCGGCATCAACTACAGGGTCTCATTGAATCACATATTTTAACTGAGAATAATTTATTTGCATTAAATTAGTTTTCATTCAAAATAAAGCATAATCATTTACTATTTCTTTGATTATTAATATAATCCCTTTACTTTTTATTAGTGAAAAATGGAATAAATTTTTCTTTTATCGAATAGCTATGAGGGGGGTCCACCAAAAAAAAGGGGGGGGGGAAAGGAGTCCATGGGTAAAAAAAGGTTGAGAAACCCTGATCTAGACCATCTAAACTCTATAGATCCCACCTATAATTTGAACTTCCTTCCAACTTAAACTATCTAGATGTTTCTATTACATACAACAGCAACTCCATAAAAACCACTGTTTATAGAAAACCAACATGCTCAAACAGATATATATGTTACAGTAAATGTGATTCATCCGATAATTTTGCATAATTGCCGGTTATTATATATAATCACCACTAAATTTGGTAAATGTGTTAAATTATTGAATATTCATCAAATTAAACGAAGAGTTTATATAATTTCCAACTAGTAATGGCGAATGTGAGCCAGTAGAATACAACCTAACCTAACCTGCGGTGAAGTTTATTATTGTTGGATGTATGAGCGATGTTTTTTGAAGGGGAAATTTGTTTTCAAAAGTTAGCAACAGATACATCCTGCAGCTGACGATGCCTTACTGCGCTAACCTACAGTTAACTGCAATTGACATATCTTGCACCTTAACTAACCATATATTGAATTTTTAATTGTAAATTATAAACTATTGTTATTCACAGCCTCTCGCACGCCAGAAAAACCATCCAGAAAAATCAGAAAAACTATCCTTCTGATTAGTAACTAATCAAGTTCGAGTTGGGAATTATATAAACTCGCCAGTGAATTTAATGAATATTCAATAATTTATCACATTTAACACATTTAGTCGTGATTATATTGATATATAATAACCGGCAATTATGCAAAAGTACCAGTTTGTTACATTTACCATTACATATACAAGGTGGCCATAAAATAACTTTCTCTTGGAGGCATCTGCAGCGAAAACTAATGAACGGAATGAAACCAAATTCAGGTATAGTCTACTGAGGGCATGGGGAGAATTCTGCAAAAAACAAAACAAAAATTAGTACCAAAATCACCAATAGCAGAAAATTAGGCGATGCTGTCACTCTGGACATAGATTATGCAAATTTTCTAGTGCAGAAGTGACAGCAGCACTACTTAGTCCTTTTAAAAGTGAAACGACACACGGAAGAGCGAACCTTCAGTCAAGCAGTTTGTTGATTGACTGTTGAGTTGTACTCAATATGCGGCCTATCTTATCTCAACGTGCGTTACTTGTAAAGTTGTTTTACACTGAAGAGTGCAATGCAGCAGCGGCGTCTCCTAGGGACTTTCGAAGGCTTCATAACCTACATAAAGGTTCAATGTCTGCTGTAGCACTGCAAGCTATGATTCATAAATTCGAGGAAACTGGATTGCTAGGAGTGAGAGCCGGCAGAGGACGAAAACCGGTATCAGACAACACAATAACAGATGTTGGCATTGCAGTGTTCGACGACACAGGGACTAGTAGTGATCCAAGTGCTCATGCAATAGCTCGCCATTATGCCTTATGGGACTATCTGGAAAATCTTTCGGGAAATGCTGCATTTCTATCCGTATAAGATCAGTCGTTTGCAAGAACTAAAACCTACAGATTATGATAAGTGCCTGACTTTCGCGCTAACATTTCTTGCCCAAATGGATACCAGCAATGATTGGCCTTGGAACATAATGTGGGGAGATGAGGCTCATTTTTATCTGAATGGTTCAGGCAACACTCAAAACTGCCGAATCTGGGCATGTGAACATCCCTCAGTGATTCATCAAGTGCCACTGCATTCTCCAAAAGTAACTGTGTGGTGCGGATTCATGGCAAAGTTCATATTAGGACCATCCTTTTTTTGAGACTATGACTCCTACAGGTCCTGTTACCTGTACAATTAATGAAGAGAGATATCTGCAAATGCTGCAAATGTTTGTCATTCCAGAATTGAAACAATGCTCACACTTGACATGTTATATCCAAGATGGAGCACGGCCACATATTGTTCGTGCAGGACAGAAACTGTTACACCAGCATTTCGGGAATGAGAGGGTTATCAGTCAATATTTTCCGAAGGAATGGCCGCCCCGTACCCCGGACATGATCTCCTGTCACTTTTGGTTGTGGGGGTACCTGAAATCCATTGTGTATACTGGTAGCGTTACAAACCTGCATTCGTTGAAAGGTAACATACGATGGGCTGTTAAAAGCATCCAAACTGACACTTTAAGCGTAGCAGTAGAGAACATCATACACCGGATGCAATATGTTGTACAAAGAAAGGTCAGCACATTGAAAATGTTGCACGTGGTCCAGAGAACCCAAATATTGATTAATGTCGGTAATTTTAAGAAACAATTCATGTTAACAAACAATTGATGATTAAAGATTGTTGTGTTGTTTCAAAACGTTTTCTGTGAGTCTCAAACTACATTCATTACTGTACTGTATATTCATAAACTTTCATAATCCTTTTTGCGTGCTTTCATTCACCAATTTACTGGTTCCGACAGCGCCGAATTTTCTCCTATCGGCGACTTTTAGTACTTTTTTTATGCAGAATTCTTCTCCCCATGCCCTCAATAGACTATACCTGAATTTTGATTTCATTCTGTTCATTAGTTTTCGCTGCAGATACCTCCAAACAGGGAAAGTTATTTTATGGCCACCTTGTACATTACAACTGCCACACATACAAAATCAACTCAGTAGACTTTCTAATATGCAGAGCACTCGCAACATGCTCCACCAAAATGGCCTTACAAACTGAATCAAACACCATTTACAGTATAGTTAATCAACCTCCATAACTACCCCTCCCAGTTCTTTCACAACAGCCTCAATATCCTAAACACGAACTAAACAAGCAGTCCAAAAACACAACCTCAAAACCCTGTCGAATCCATTTCCTTTCCCTATTATCCACCCCTTGAAAGTTTCATTAAAAAATTCCTCAACCCATACCAATATGCCCCAGCCTTCAAATCACCCAATATAAACATCACACAAACCAAGCAACAAAATAACACTTCAAATACTGTACATTGGATCCCTTGTAACCAGTGCCCCTCTGGCTACATAGGACAAACATGCCGACCCCTATCCACACGCTTAAAAGAACACAAAAAAGCCTTCACAAAAACAGACCCCACATGTTCGTATACAGTCACACTACAATGAGACTGGACACACCCCCAACTTCTATTCTGACAAACCCCTCTCCTACCAGAATAAATTATCCCACTGACTCCTAGCTGAATCTTTCTACATAATCCAGCTTAAGGCATACAACCCTATCACCAGCGGGCAAAACACCCATCACTATCGCTAAACCTCCCTAATCCCTTCACTTCCCTCACTCTCACTATATATCCCACCTCGTATTGTCCTAATCGTTTCGTGATGTCCTGTATGTTTGTTCCATCCCTGATGATGGAAAACGCTTAGTATTCCAAAACTGTAGGTTTATTACCATCTTTTTTATCCTTTTATCCTGTTTACAAGTAAGTGCATTTTATTTTATTTTTCATTTCTCTTTATTTTAATACAAGTATGTTAAACCTTCTTTTGTATATATAAAAAGCATAGAAAAATAAAAGTGTTCCGCGAAAAAAATCAAAATAAACTGTGACAACATGACTATGAGAATCTTGCAACCTTTCACTTTCAACAAAAAATTAAATAAGGAAAAAAAACAAAAACCCTAAAAATACAACACTACTTTTATCTGTTGTAACATGCAACAAAAAAAACTATTATCAATCAACAAATGCAACAATTACGCAAATTATTTCCATCTATATTTTTTTTTTTTTTAATGTTTATCAATCCTATTAGGTATACTTATAAGCGGTATACCTGTGTTATAGGAATTGAGCATTTTAATATTTTTTTTTTATTATTTTAAAGTTATTAATTAATACTTAATTTTTCCATCTATCACATCTGAAATTATATTTTGTTTTATTTCCTTAAAAGTTACATTATTTTTTTCATTAGGATCTATTTGCTTAAATATTTTATATTTTACATAATTATCTAATCGATATCCATAATTATTTTTAATTCTTTCTATTTTAAATATTTTATTCCAATTACATCTAGTCTTTAATACTCCTTGTTGGTAATTTATTTCTCTTTCCACATCAAAATAGTTTTTAATTATTGTTTTATATATAAATTTTTCGTTTATTTTTAATATTTTATAGTTTTTTCTTATCCTTAATTGTTCATTTTTTGATTTGTATTTATAATTTTTATAAACATTATTAAATATTTTTAATATTTTCTTATTGATATTTTCTATTTGTTGTTTGTTCATATTTATCCAACATTCCAACCCATAATCCAAGATTGAGTCTACAAGGGATTTGTATACAATGATCTTTTGTTTAAACGGAATAGCATCTCTAATGTGATAAAAGAGAAAAGCATATGAGCTCAGCTTCCTTATCACATAACCATACTGTTCATTCCAGCAGAATTTGTTATCTATATTAATTCCTAAATATTTATAAGTCGAGACAATTTCTATTCTTTTGCAGTTACAATCTTTCATTAAGATATTATTATTCTGTTCTATATTTGGACATTCTATTTTATGTAGATTAATAATTACATTGTTATTTATTTTCTTATTTTTGTTTTTGATTATCATTATTTTTGTTTTTTCTCCATTTACTTTCATTTTATTTTTAAATGACCCAGTCTTGATTTACTCATTCACAGAATCTTTATTTTATTAGAAAGTCAATATTTTTAATTTTCGATAATCGATAAAAAATAATCGATAATCTGTCAGATATTTTTCAGCTTGTTCTTCTATTAAATGGTTATGATCATAAACTTTGCATTAGGCTAGTTGTTTTATGTGGATTATTCATTATGTACGTAAGTAAATCTTTACAGAAAAATAAATATAACATTAACTCACTTTACTTCTTGCTTCTTCTTCAGCTTTCTTTTTGGCAATTAATTCTTCAAGAGACAATGGCTCCACTTTTGGTTTCGATTTTTCACTTGAAGACTTATCATGTTTAGAAGAGGAACCACTGCATTAAAAAGAAATTAAATTATTCCATCTGATAATTACAAGAGCTGGCTATGTTTAATATGCATTAGCAAAATTCTGAATGAAAAGATAAAAGGATTAAAACAAAGGATAATTAAAAAATATGCTTCTTTGGAACAGTGAATATAAACTCACTGTTAAAAACAGGAAAACTAAAGCAACTAATCAAAGTACTAGATGAATATGAGATCCGAATCCTAGCCCTCCAAGAAACGAGATTCACAGACGAAATTATAATGGAATCCGAAGGATATAGGATCTTCAAGGGTAAAAAAGGCCTAAACCCAATGGGAAAGGGTATACCTCACCTAGGAAACGGATTCGTCGTGAGCAGGAAGATAATCAATTCTATAACGGACTTCTACTCACCAAATGAAAGACTCGCAATCATGACACTACGATGTGCAAATAAGACATATACCCTAATAAACTGTCACGCTCCCATTAACGAAGACAACAAAAGAAACCCAGAAAAGGTTGAGAAGTACTGGGAGTCCCTGGAACATGAACTCTCAAAGATCCCCAGAAAAAATATTAAGATCCTACTAGGCGACTTCAACGCGCAGATTGGAAATGAAAAAAAATACAAAAAGACAGTAGGAGAATACCCCGCACACAAAAGAACCAACAAAAATGGAGAGAGACTAATAGAATTGTGCAGGGGTTTCAACCTTAAATTAATGTCAACAAATTTTAGACACCTACCCAGAAAACAAAAAACATGGAAATCACCAAACCACAGCTTGGGAGAATTCCAGATTGATCACGTCGCCATCTCTTTCAATAACCAGAAAGAAATTATGAATGTAAAAGTTCGAAAAGGTGCAAACATAGAAACGGACCATTATCTTACAACGCTAAAACTGAAATTTATCCCCCCAAAAAAGACACGAAACAAAACTTTTACAATACAGAGGATCAACAAAGAAACACTAAAGCTAAAGAAACAAGAATTCCAAGAAAAATTAGACATAAAATCGGATGAATGGGATGAAATCAAAACGAAAATAGTTAAGACATCAATGGAAATAGCCCCACTCACGAGACAAAAAAAACACAGGTGGTGGAATGAACAGTGCGAAGAGGCCCTTGAACGAAGGATTAAAACCTGGAAAAAATGGCACTCAACCAAAAACAACGAAGACTACATCATATTCAAAGAACAGAGAGCACGAACAGCAAAAACAATAAGAATAAACAAGAGGAATTTTGATAGGATCCAACTACAACAAATAGATGAAGACTTTAAAAAGAACAACACAAGAACATTCTATAAAGCCTTTAAGCAAAACATTCAGGGATATCAACCACCAAACCTATGTTTCAAAAACGAAGAAGGAAGGATAGCCCTGAATAACCAAGAAAACTGCAAAATACTTCGAAAAACTACTGAACTGTGAAAAACCGAAAACAAAATTCCCTAAACAAAATCCGAAATGTAAATTTGAAAACTCCAAGCCACCGAACCTAGCAGAAATCCAACAGATTATTAGAGAACTAAAAAATGATAAAGCTCCAGGAGAGGACTCAATTATAGCAGAAATGTGGAAAAGCGTAGATATCAAAACAGTCAAAAGCCTACATAAAATAATACAAAATATCTGGGAAACGGAGGAAATACCGGAAGATTGGAAAACAGCCATGATCCACCCTATACACAAAAAAGGAGATAAAACTGATGCCAACAATTATAGGGGAATCTCACTCCTTTCGGTTACATACAAAATCCTTTCCAAAGCTTTACAAAACAGATTGGAGGCCCAACTGGATCCACAATTAGGTGACTACCAGGGAGGATTCAGGAAGGGAAGATCATGTGCAGAACAGATATTAAATTTGAAACTCATAATAAGGTACAGGAGACTGAGATCCAAGGACATTCATGTGACATTCGTGGACTTCAAAAAGGCATACGATTCTATAGAAAGAGACACACTTTTCAATATATTGGAGGAATTCGGAGCTGATGACAAATGAATTGCGATCACCAAAAAAACTCTAACAAACACGAAGTCAAAAGTAAAATTTTTGTGAGAGATTTCAGAACCATTTGAGGTGAAAACAGGAGTAAGACAGGGAGATGGGCTTTCCCCATTGCTCTTCAACTGTGTGCTGGAGAAAGTAATGAGAGAGTGGAGGAAAAGAATGGAAGAGGAAGGAATCAAGAAAATAAAAATAGGAAGAAAGAAAGATAACTTGGAAATTGACTGCCTGGCTTTTGTAGACGATCTTGCAATACTAGCGGAAAACATTGAAGATGCAAGAAGACAAATAAATATACTGAAAGAGACGGCAGAAAAGGCTGGACTACAAATATCTTATGAAAAGACGGAATACATGACCAATAGAAAAGATGCACCAAGACAGATCACAACAAAGTATGGGAAAATCAAGAGGGTTAATAAATTCAAATACCTGGGAGAAATAATTCAACCAAACGCCCTTGACAAAGAAGCGGTCCTAGCAAGAGCAAGAAAAATGGAACTGTCAATCCATTTGACAAAAAATATATACAACAAGAAGTCCATATCTATAAACGCTAAAATTAGGCACTACAATACAGTCATTAAGCCAGAAGGCCTCTACGCCTCAGAATGCCTTGCACTAAACACAGCCAGACAATTAGACGAGGTAGAAAAAAAGGAAAGAAAGATCTTACGGAAAATCCTGGGACCAAAATATGAAGATGGAAAATGGAAACTGAGAAACAACAAAGAAATCTACGCAAAAACAGAAAAAATAACTGACACAATGAGGAAAAGAAGAGTGGCTTTCTACGGACACATTAAAAGAATGAGTGAAGGTAGACTGACGAAGAGATTATTCACCTTCTTCGACAGAAACCCCAAGACTCAGATGACATGGATCAAGGAGGTCAGAAAAGACATGGAAGAAATGAAAATAGATGGAGAAGAGGTGGAGAGAAGAGAAGAATTCAGAAAAAAGATCAGGGGATTCAAGGATTTTCAAGAAAAGGCAAAGAAGAAGACGGGAGCAAAATGGACGGAAGAAAGAAGGAAACAACATAGTGAAAGAATGAAAGAATACTGGAAGAGAAGAAAGAAAGTAGAAAAATAATCATAAGTTATTTCACGTGGTCCATAGTCGGCCAAATTCGAAGAAAGAAGAAGAAAGGATAATTAAAAGGTAATTATTTTTCTACAGTTTCAAAATATTACGAACATCTACTATCAGTGAAAGGGACGATACAAATCAAAACATATGGATAAAGGAAAAAAAAACTTAGCAGTTAACCTTTTAACTTCTAACCTAACAATAGATGAGATTTTGTCATTGTATCTTTCCACTGACTAGTAGCATTAACATATATCAATGTAGGAAAATCCAATTCACTGTATCAGGAAACCACCACGAAAAAAATAAATAAATCAATTATCCCAACTTCTGCTAATCTTCCTTGTTTATATCAACTTCCCTGATTTCTTATAAATTGGTGAGAATTGAACAGTATCAGTGTTAAAGCTAAAAAATAAATAAATAAATTATCCCATTTTCTGCTAATCTTCCTTGTTTATATGACCTTCCCTGATTTCTTATAAATTGGTGAGAACTGAACAGTATCAGTGTTAAAGCTAAAAAATAAATAAATCAATTATCTCAACTTCTGCTAATTTTCCTTCTTTATATGAACTTCCATGATTTCTT
>JAFIDM010075664.1:0-10030 GCA_023159025.1 Thereuonema tuberculata | reverse complement strand
ATAAATCAATCAATTATCCCAACTTCTGCTAATCTTCCTTGTTTATACGAACTTCCCTGATTTCTCATAAATCGGTGAGAACTGAACAGTATCAGTGTAAAAGCTCAAAAATAAATAAATAAATTATCCCAACTTCTGCTAATCTTCCTTGTTTATATGAACTTCCCTGATTTCTTATAAATTGGTGAGAACTGAACAGTATCAGTGTTAAAGCTAAAAAATAAATAAATAAATTATCCCATCTTCTGCTAATCTTCCTTGTTTATATGAACTTCCCTTACGAGAAAGTTGGATCGTTGGGTTCCACATAACCTGACAGCTAAGCAACGGGATGACCGAATCGCCACCTGTGTTTCCTTGCTTTCCCGTAAAAAAATAACCCATTCTTGACACGAATTGTTATAGGAGTGAGAAGTGGGTTATGTACCGTAACGTAAAGCGACGTAGGATTGTGTGTCGCTCTTCTGATCCGCCTGCATCGACTTCGAAAGCTGAACTTCATCCCAAGAAGGTGTTATTGAGTGTGTGTGGTGGGATGTGCAGGGAATAATTCATTGGGAGGTCCTGCCACTCAACCAAACCATCAATGCTGCCTTCTACTGTCTACAGTTAGACAGGAGGCATTCAAATTTGGTAGCAAAGTGGCCTGGTCTCATCAATCGTTGCGGTGTTATCCTTCTTCACGATAACGCCAGGCCACAGCTGCTGTCATCACTCGCCAAAAGTTACTGGGCTTTGGTTGGGAGGTTTTACCCCACACTCCCTATTCTCCTGACTTGGCACCAACTATCACCTATTTCGTGCGTTGAACAATTCCTTCAGTCAGAAAATCTTTGAAGATCTTGATGCTGTGAAAACTGCCATTCAAAGCATATAAATAAGAAACTATTTAGTATTTAAATGTAGTTAAATTGGTAATTCAATGCCATCTGTCCGTTTAATTTGATATGGATTGAATCATAGAAGAGGATCCTATAGAGCAATTCGTGAGTTGTCATAAAATGTTGACTTTAGAAAGCATTTCCTATTATAGGAAGGCTGTAAGTTTCCTGTTAATTTTACACTAACTGTTGTGATATTGAACAACTTGAATCTTGCCATATAGATATTAAAAAATTGATATGCGAACAACTGTATATTGTATATTTATTCAAAATATACTTATGTAAATTTAACAATATATTCTTATTTATCTTAGTTTTAAATAACAATTTCAATAATATACATTATTTGAAAAAAGAAATATTAAGTACTTAATAAAATGTATTTAATTACGAGAATCTTCATTATGAAGAGGTTTTTTTCATATATATATAAAAAGCTCGTCTTGGCGAGCGGTCTGGACGGTGGTCTGCCATGTATGGCCAGGCGTGCCAGCACCTGCGTTCGAATCCCGGTCGTGGCATGGTTGTTTCTTTCTTCTGTGTTTCGTCAGTTTCCCCCTGGGACTTACTCTCTCAGGTGTATCCTCGACGGGAAGTGAATTCTCGTCTCTTGATTTCCTAGTCTTGTCCTGCGTTGTCAGGGGGGCTAGCGCGTAGTCCGTTGGGGCCTATTCGCTAGTATTAGTAGTTGTATATATATATTTAGGGAGATTAAAGATTTTCACTAGGATCAGTTGGTTCAAGAGTTTTGTTTTGTTTTTTAAGTGGATTAGACCAAAATTAAATTTTTAAAATTGATTTGTCAGGATTGCTTATTTATTTTTTTTTATTTTTTTAATTACAGAAAAAAAAACAATATTAATTTACAGTTAGTGATGCAGCGATTGAGAGAGGAGGAAGTAAGAAAACAATCAAGAATTAAAAAATAAATAAATATTTCAGCCTTTTAAGTCGTATATATTAATATTTTTAGTTAAAACAAAAAAATAAAAAAAACAGACCCTAATAAGCTGATAAAAAAATGTAGTATACGCTTTTAGTTTTCTGATCAAGATCAGAAGATATATTCCCGTTTAGTGTGGGGACAAGTATCGTTAGAATCATTAGCAACAACGCAACAATCGCAAATTGCGCCTTTTGCATTCGCATCAATCACATCTATAATAATAAGGAAATTAAAGCAATATCAATTATATTTTCGAAGACGTTGCGAAGCATTGTGATGGGTTTTACTAATCGCTATCCCTGCCTTGTTGCTTTTACTTAAATCGCGCGCTTTTACTTAATTAATATTGTTTAGTAAGCCTATTCTCATTTATTAAAGAAAACGAACGTGGTAAACTCATTTAACCATTAGTGCTGTTAAGACACGCAGAGACACATTGTTGTAATCGTTTTCCACCAATCATATTGTTTATTAAATTAAAAACCAACGAACGTGCAGATCGAGACATCCTTTTGTAAGGATCTCGATTTAAACTTTCAGTCTTTGAAAGACATCGAAAGAATCTTTACCATTTTGAAGAGAGATTTATTACTGAACAAGAATTTAAGCCTATTTGTGTTCTAACATCGTTTCAACTGTAAGTACTCTTACGATTCATTTCATTTTAGTTTAACGGATGGGACATTTGATATTAGAATTCGCTCATCTGCCTCTGGGTTAAAGAAATAAATTGTAAAATAGAAATGATAATTGAAAAACGATATGATGGAATATTTAAAAATAAGCCTAGTTTTGTTTTATATTAGTTTTTTTTTAAGATCGAGATACTAAAATTTAATCACAATTCAGGCTTCTATTTTTTTACGTTTTTGATTTTATTTAAAATACATTTAATTTATTAATAATTGTAAATCAAAATTAAATAGCTCCTTAAAATTATCCGATATTCCGTTTTATCCGGCATAGCCATGCGAACATATAGGCTTATTATCCACAAGGAATAGCAGATTTTAGGCCTAACTTACAACGAATGTAACTTATTTTAAAATGTACATTACATTTCTCCTATATTTATATTAATATTGAAATAATTTAAAATATATATTTTAATCGGTTTTAAAATGACAGGAATTTATTTTTTTAAATAATTAAATTGGATTTCATACTTATATTGAACTTTGGTTTGTTTCGCCTATTCTATCCAATGCTTCGTATTCGATATTTACTTAATCCGAAACATCTATTGATCCCCGTTTAGTGACTACCCATCTTGATTTACAATCAAATCCGGATTGTTTAGATTGTATTTATTTATAATTTTTTTTTTTTTAATCGAATTTTTGGAATTTCTTTTTTTATTTCATATTTCTACGACTTATTCTATGTTTATTACTTTATTCGAGGCACAGTGTAGCCTTTGTCGCTCTTATGCCTGTAAATATTGCGCCTATACGTATATAGTGAAACAGAAGTCAGATAAGATAATCGGGGGGGGGGGGATTATATTATCTTATATTTATTCAATTCATGAAGTATAAAAGTGAAAAGATTGTATTTTCTTTATTTAGTAACTATCTTAAAATATTTCTTCATTTTCATTGAAAGTCATTCGGGTACGTTTAGTTTTTTATTAATTTTCTTTGAATAAAAGAAAAAAACGAAATTAAAAGTTTATTTTCTGTATCTGTAAAAAAAAAATTGTTAATTAAAATTAACTAAATATATGTATTGCGGTATAGCATGTTTCAGGATTCTTGAATAGTCACGTTATCATCTCTCGATAAGAATTGGATAAAAAGGATTTATTTTCAAAAATCTGTTTCCTTGTAATCATGATTATTAAAAAAAATAATAATTATTCAACATACAAAAAAGGAGGGAGGGAGGGGGAGCCTAAAAATTAACAGACATTTTTTAAAATTATCTTTCATTATTGTTAAATTTTCCAATGAAATTAGTTGCGATTACATGAATTGCAGACCGTTTAAGCCCTTATACGCGGTGCGAATCACGCAAGAACAGTCAAGAGATTCATCGGTGTTAAGTGTTGGCTCTCTGGTTCCGTAATGGTTCCGTTATTTCTTTCTTTGTCTGTTATTTCAGAGAGTCCAGTCGCGACCCAAGTTACATCCCTTCTCCAAGTTGTAATGAACGTAACTTGTATCCTATCTTAAATAACCTTGTTTCGATATGCAGCAGCGATTGGTTGTTAATAGAAAACGCAGTATTTGAATTAGCTTTTAGATTATTGGTTCGATTGGTGTGTATTTAAAACTTTTTTTTTTTTTTAGAAAATGATTTAATATGTTCACCGGTACATTTACCTGTGTGACGTTTCTGGGTTTGTGTCTTAAAAATATCTGTACGTTTTCTAGGATGACTTTTCTATTGAGAAACAGGTGGACGGAGGTTGTTATATAGAATTCGTATCATTTAGTAGGATGGCTAATTTTAGGGAGGATTTTAATATCAAATTTTAAATAATAAATGGAAAAAAAATTATCCTCTTTTGTTTAAGTCAGAATTAACTATTTTATTAAATGTACAATTTATACGGAATCCATTCACTAGCCAATAAAATATTTTCGTTTTTCGTTTGATTTAGATTATATTGTTAATTTTTAATAGTTAATATAAAGTTAATTTATTGATTTACATCAAATGGTATTAGGTGAACTATATAATATTATATATTTTAGCCAATGAATATATCTAATATATTTTGTCAAAAGTATGTTTTTCTATTCAAGCAAAACAAAAAATGATGACATATGTATAATTATTATTTTTGTAAGAAATTTTCTAAATCCTAAAAACTAAAAAAATAAAAAAAAAAATCTTTCCTTGAAAAATTGTCTTAACATTTGTAATGTTGCCTTCTTAAAAAAAAAAAGAAATATCTTCAGGTGAAGTGTAACTACTAATTTCAATTTAATTGTTTAGTATAAAAGCAAAAAATAAATAAATAAGTTAGAAATAAATAAATCAATCAAAAGGGAAAAAAAACAATGTTTTACAAGGGTTATAATGAACTTTGACTTCTGGTCTTTCGTATGGGCTTTCCAGTTAAGAACTAAAGATTACTACAATTAAAGGAGCATAATTATAAACGATAAAACAATTTAGTCCAAAGGATTTTGAATGTAGGATAAGAAATTATATAGATCATTTGAAAGTAGAAAGAAATGTAATATTTCAATGAAACAGGAATAGGCGATACAAATAATGGGGAATTTTAGTAGGAGATGAGGAGATAGATAAAAGTTGGGTTCTTATAATTATGGAAGTGTTGCTTTCCTGCAGTGACTTGCTGATATGATTTCACAATGACAACGTAATGAGACTAATAGAAAAAAAGATATAATCTTGTAAGACAGCATTTATCATTGCCTTTCCATTAATTATGAATTTAATAATGATGGCATTTATCATGAGCTGAATAGATATTCCTGTTATAATTAATCTAAATGTGGAGTAAAATACTATTTTTTTCTTATATTGGACATTTTTAAAAGCATTGCAGGAAAACATTCTTTTTACTTTCTTCATGACTTTGTGATAGTAATTGGCAAGTATAGTAATCCTGCCAATGATATATAAATGCAAAATATTTTTTTATTTATTTATTTTTGTTCTTCATTTTATGATAGGTTGAATGTTGTATCATGATACAGATCTGTTCTGAAATTATTAGTTTTTAAAAATGAAAATCCGAAGTATTAAAAATAACGAAATTGGAAACTTAAAAGCAAACTTTATATGTTAGCATGTATTCATAGTTGTTGACAATAAATGGCAGCATGGTTGTGAATGATGGAAGGGAGGTTGAAGTAAGTCTCCCCTAAGGGAGAGTAAGTAAGGGGGAAAAATATTATTTATAAAGAAAATATTTCTGTAATAAATTTTCTCCTCCCAACAGCTTGAGGATTAACCTAATCTTGCAAGCATCTGCAATTTGGCTTGGCTTAAGTTCAATCTCTGAAGGGTTGATCAGTTGAGAACTATACCTAATCCATTCTCCATAAATTTAATATCTTTAATTAGGATTGAATTAAGGTGTCTTTTGTGTCCAAGGTTTACTAATAAAAACCTCTCTTGATTAGTAAAAGCTTCACCATCAAATGTATTTTCCGGTGAAATATTTAGAATATAAATTATTCTGAATTTTAATGTTTGATTTTAAGTACAACATTGGAATTAAAATTATCTAATATTTCAAAACCTGAGAAGGATTTTAATGATTTCAAAATAACATTTATTTCTATGAAGTGAAATGGAATTTGTCAAGGTTTGATCTTAAGTCTGTAGAAGTAATTTATAGTTCCATTCCATATTTAACATAGAGAACGTCAGCTCATTAGTCAAGAAAAGCCTGTTATCCAATATATTTCTAATGCCGAACTTCAAATTAAGATTTCTCATGGCACAGTAAGTGTCCTTCATGAATTACATCTCTTTATTATATAAGAGTATGTTTTCTGTAGACTGAAACTTTGGCCAGCTTCAAAGATTGTCAATAAGGTCACTTAGATATGTCGCCATTTCACTGTGAAGATCTGCAAGTGTTGTTCATGCTTTCGTATCAAGCAGGAGCTTCATAGTTGTCACCAAAATATTTTTAAATGTTCAACAGACCCATGGGTTAAACAAGATGCTGTTACAGCATTGTCTTTCCTTCCCATCTACTGATTTCAGCCTTCTTGGAGGCAAATTGAAACTTTCTGTAGTTTCACAGTGAAGTATTTGTATTAAAGCTAATGACTGTTTCTAGAGTATCCTTGCTTAACTTAGCTTCTGGAGAATCATCTGGTGCCATCTCCAGTATGGTTAATTGAATTGTAGGGCAGTTTCTTTTCAGATTGTTTGAAATGTAATTTTAAATATACTTATGATTTACTATTACTATTATCATTAAATTTCAACTTCTGAAATACAGTAAAACCTCTCAAATCCGGCCTGGTCCTAAGTAATTTTTTTTTTTTGAATAACTAAATTCGTTTTCCTATTTTGTTAACCTATTTGTGCGTATTCATTATGAGTGAAAAAAGAAAGAAAAACTTTGTCACTATGGAACAGAAGCTTAATGCATTAAGGAGATTGATTGCAGGGGAATCTGCAAAACAAATATCACTAGAGCTTGGTGTTGGAAAAAGCACATTTGTATTGTTTTTAATTAACATTTGAGTGTAAAATTATGAAAATGGGGTTAAATTAATTAAACCTGGCATTACGTCTTCACAAAAATTGAGCTATTTAGTTATTTTAAGAACACACTCTGTAGTCCGGTTTTTTTTGTACTCCTGCCTACTGGGCGCCACATAAGTCCGGATTTGAGAGGTTTTACTTTAAGGAATCTCAAATTATGAAAGGATGGACCTATGTCGGCTATGTTTTTTGCTTGTAGTATGAAGCAGGTTCAATAAAAAGTCATGTGGAAAAGGATCAAGGGACAAGAAATCATTTAATGTGGAAATGAAAGACAAATTAAAGTTATTTAACTTTTTTACAATAAAACTGACACAAACCAATTTGTGATGGCATTTTTTTAAATATTTGATAATAATTTTCTTTTATTCAAGTGAGTTTGTTTATAATTTCAGTTCAAATAATAGTATCTTCAAAAACCGTTTTCTAAATTTCTGTAATTTATCATAAATTAAAAATATGATGAAAAAGAACCCATTGCATAATTATACAATAGAATATGTATAAAATGCATTATACAGAACATTCTAATTTTAAAAGGTACTGCATTCTTTATCAAGTCAACATCATTGTTGAAGAGTAAAGTTTTGATTATGTTTTTTTAAAGTAGGACAATAATGTTTTATCAATTGTAATTTTAATTATGCCAATTTCGACTTAATTTTATGAAAACTGTAAGATATTGTTTAGTCTTACGATCTTGGTTGAATTCAGATTGCCACTTAAGGATGGCAGCAATACTCTCTTTAGTTCACTTTACCATTGAATGTTAAATTTTGCTGTTAACCTAACTTGATGTTTCAGTGGTAAGAAGTAGATTTTACAATTTACATCATTTATGGATCCTGCATTGAAACAAATAGCTTCCTCCCCACCTCCCCCACTTATTAAACATTCTTTATTAGCATCCAGGACTGTATATTTTGATGGGTTCTTTTTTGTTGCTAATGAAATATCAGATTTTCATTTGAAGTTTGGGAAGAGAAAAGTTTATTTTTAACTTTGTAATGAAGTTACTGAATCGCTAAAATTTACTAGCACTTTTGACATAGATATCTTATGTTAGTTGAAATTTTTTTTTAAAGGTAAAATGGATCTTCCAACCAAATTTGTTGGTGATAAATCAACGAGCAGCAGAGGCAGAGGAAGAAAGATTGTACCCCCTTCCCCTTCAATGACTTTGAAGAAAACAGCTCCAGAGGTATTCCTCTTAAGCCAAAGCCATGCATTCTGTGAAGTAAGTTATTTAGTTATCTGTTTAGTCAGGGTTTTTTTGTGTTTTTTTGCTGAACAGTGTGCGTCATTACTTGTGATTACATTTTTCATACATTTAAATGACAGAAAGCAATGCTAGTAAAAGATTTGTTAATCGTACAAAAAAAAATAGTTAATCTTATAAAAAGAAAAGCTGGCTAGAAGGAGGGGGGGGGGAAATGCTTCGTAAAATGTTTTCACTTTGAACACCGAATTATCTTGTTAAATTTATTTTTCTAGTTCTGTCATTGAGATACCATAATCCTTTTAATTTCCCTTGAAACTTGCCGTGCCCTAAGATAACGAGATAGTTTGCCTGGTTGTTAAAGAAAAGTTAATTCATGTAAAGGCTTTGGAGATGTTTTCCCTGCTTGATATAAAACTTAAAAAAATTTTAAATATGTATATCTATCTTGATTGCGGATCTTCACAATTTAAATTCAGACCTATAAATTTTGTTTTTTCATGTATGATAAGATTAGTAATGAAATTTATATATTAC
Organism: Thereuonema tuberculata; assembly: GCA_023159025.1. Lineage (NCBI taxonomy): Eukaryota > Metazoa > Arthropoda > Chilopoda > Scutigeromorpha > Scutigeridae > Thereuonema > Thereuonema tuberculata. The sequence continues at coordinate 1,239 of JAFIDM010075664.1, read as the reverse complement.
TTAGTTAAAAAAAAATTAAAAAGCCAAGGCAATCCAAATCCGACTTTGATACAGTCTTATCTGTAATCTAATAAATGATATCTATACAGCAATTCTGAATGATTCAAGGAAAAAGCGTTAGATACTCCAGAATTCCTTAATTTTTATTTTAGTTTCAGATCCAAAAATACTTTTTTTTAAAAATCTGACTGAAGCAACCTGTCAAATGTCCCACTGCGGAATTGAATCCACAATTTAGGTTTTCATAAAAAAAAATTGTATCGCAAAGAAAACTCAGAAGCCATAGTGTAGTGTTTTCTTTTGGCTCACAGATAAGGTGTATTTTCAGTTAATTTGAGCTGATGTTTCTATCTAGCATCTAACTAAGGAAATTTCAATATAAATTTTGCTTAATCAGAACTGCTATGACGCTAATCGAAGAAATAACTTCTTAAAATTCCAAAATCTTGGTAAAAAGTTATTTTATTGGTATATTTAACATGTGGTTGTAATAATAAGATAGTCAACCATTACCACGCTAAGCATTAGTAATAAAAACATGTAAAATTGATGTTTTAATGAGCCCGAAAAATCTGCTCTCACCATGAAAAAAGAAAGAAAACAAAATTCAAACGAAAAAAGAACAGGAGCAATCAGTGGCAAGGTCATGTGACACTGACCATTGCAGATACTATACCTAATGTTCAACTATCAAAAAGCAGTCAGGACATTTTTTCAACTTGCACTACCAAAGCCAGCAAGGTCCAATGATTGGCATTAGGTGACAGGATTTATCACCTCCACAATAAAGCAAGGAACATTACAACGAAAATTATTAAACAAGGATCACAGCTACAGAAATTCATAAGTAACCCTTTATATGTGCATATTTAATAACAAGCTGGCGTTTTAGCTACCAGGATCTGGAACGCCATTAAACTGTGCCACTGTAACAAACTAGCTATTTTTAGTATGAAAAAATGAAATAACTCGTCCATCCTACTGCTGATTCCTCCCACGATCATAGATATTAATCATTTAGTAACTACAACTGGTCTAAACAATACAGCTTATTAATGAAGAGTTTAAATTTCAGTATAGGTAAAGGGCGTATTAATAGTTTTCATATAGCTACAATGATCAAAAAAACAAGTTGATTCATTAAAGACAATAATGCCAGGCATCAAGTTTGTAAAAAAATTGGTAATGTGCTCAATAGATTCAAGGGTTGAAAAATATCCAAAACTGTACTCAATCCTG
>JAFIDM010075663.1:0-23095 GCA_023159025.1 Thereuonema tuberculata | reverse complement strand
AACTTTTTTGTTTAAAATGACTAATACTATAAAACCTCCCAAAATAAAGACCTTTCGTTCTGGGACACCCTGTATATTCAGATTGGATAATCCGTTCAAATGATAATGTAATATTATTGTACGCTTTCTTTCTATGTCGCTCATTGTGAAATAAAAACAAGGTATTCCAGAAGTCGGTTTTTATCGATTTGAAGAAAATCAAACGACCAATATGACTCGCCCATGCAAGTGATCAAACACGTGCTCTTGACAGTAGACATTTGCACGCGAATTTGAACCAGAATTTTTGGCATACGAGTATAATCAGAAAGACCCGGATTTTTATAGTACATTATGTTTTTCGTTTCTGATCTTCATTTCCATTTTTAGATAAATATAAACATGTTTTCAGTTGAACTGATTGAAATAACCTCTTTTAGTACCCAAGTAAATTCATGGTTTCAGATTTATAGTGAATTTTAGATAAATATGAACATGTTTTCGTATTCACATATTTTCTTATTTCCTTAGATAGGGAACTAATGTTTACAACATTAGAATGTAAAGAGAGCTTCAGACGGCGAGTTTTGTTTTAAATTTTTAGGCTACATTTTAAATTTTTAAGTGCATATTATTAAAATTGTGTAAGGTTGTAAGACGAGTGAATGAAAAACAAAGGAAACGGAAATTTTAATAATGCGCAAAAGAAATGCAAGAACGAAATTTAAAATACTTTTCATTTGTAAAACTTAAAAAAAAAAAAAATAGAAGAAAATTCTCGGATCTACCTGCATAACTCAGACATGAATAAGTATAACTTCTCCTCTTTCTTCATAAAAGGTGGGTTTTGATTGCCATCTGATTAAAAGGAAAATAAAATATACATAAATTCGATTTAATGATAAAATAGATTCTATATAAATATATATATATATATAATATGAGAGAGAGAGAGAGAGAGGGGGGGGGACGCCCATTTTATTTTTGAAACTTTGTTTTTTAATTATCAATAAAAAACTTATTAACGTGTGGGTTTTTAAAAAGTTTAGAAAAATTACTGAGATCACACAATGCTTAGTTAAAAAGATTTTATATTAAAAAATCTTGGTTAAAAAGGTAAGAAATAAAAAATATTTAAAAACAATTCCTGTACAGTTTCAGGGAATCATTGTTCCCCATCATCAGCAAGATGGTAAAACAAAAGACTTTTAACCAAGCATTGATCTCAATAATTTTTATAAATTAATTATCAATAATACAAATAAATTGAACTGATTTATATTATCCATAATATTTTGCCAAATAAAGAAATGACTCAATTATGTCTGGAAGTCAAAGAGACAGAAGTTATTAAAATACGAATAAAATAAATCAACTGATCTCATGGATTTCCAGACGCAATTGAGTCATTTATTTATTTCGCAAAATTTCTGTGATGCTACTAACTATTTAAACACTTAATAGTTAGTAAGTGGGTAACTATCTAATTATGGAGAGCCCGACATGTCAAGTAAACTTTTAACTTATTTTCTTTTACTTTTATGTAAAATAAATATATTTTACCTGATATTTTACCAGTTTTTAAATATTAGTTAAAAGAATTTATTTGGTTATTTATGTCTAATTAACTTAAAAGAGGTTTTTATGAGTTAAATTAGTAAAATTCGAATTCTCTACCTGTTCCATTGATCATATTACAATTGCTGTTTTCCTTCCAGACTGATAATGTACTGAAATATAAAGTCAGATTTATAAATACTAAGATTTTTATATAAACAATTTGTAAATCACAAATTATAACATGCATAGGACCCGGATTTCCAGGACATGTCATATTTTTTTCCCCTTTAATTCATTTGTAATTAATATCAACATGTAAACTCTTATTCTGATTCAAATAATGTTTTTTTTTTTTTTTTTTTTTTTTTTTTTTACATGTAAATGCATATTTTGACATGTTTCATATTTACTAAATTAAAGCAAATTTAAGTAAGAATATTATTTTTAATATAGGTAATATTTAATTAATTACTAAATAAATTTAGCCAACACACCAGACTAGGTTTAAAAGGCATATAAGGTAGGTTGCCCAAATAAGGCCCACCTAAAGTTTACAGATTTTTTACATTTCTACTGCAAGAGTGAAAATTCTGAAAACTGTCTTGAGAGGTAGTTTCAGGTGTGCTGTTATGAAAAAGTGAATTTAGAATTAGTGGTATTTGAAATTCTTTCTGTAATAATACAGTTTTGAAAATATAACTGAAGGGCCTTATTAGGAGCCCCTGTTCCAAATAAGGCCCACTACTAGTCACAGGCAAACTCGCCCACAGGGACAAGAGCTTGGCAGTGCAAAGAGCCAATTTCCAACATTTTGTTCTGACTAAATATTAAGCTACAAATTAATAATTAATTAGTAATTAATTTATAAAATTGTGAACTTAAAACTAGCTTTGATGATTTTTTTTTCTTATTATATATAATTACTTTATGTTATAGAATGGAGGGCCTTATTTGGAGCCCCCTGTTAACCCACGCTTTCATGCATTGTTATCAAATACAGTATCTTATTCTACTCTTATCTTACACACTTTAAAATGCCATAAAACATGTTTATGTATATTAAGTTGCCAAAAAATGCAGACGATTTTTCAAATTAAGTTGAAAAAGTAACGACAAAAGCTTCGGGCGACTTTTACTGTTCAACTGAAACAAACATGGTGAAATTATCCACTTCAACGGACCTAATTTTTGGTGTAGCCGCTAGAAGCCAGGACCTATCTGAAACATAACTAATTTTGGTAAATTGTCAACGTTCTATTAATAAAACGAAGGATGGGCCTTATTTGAAACCAGGCCTTATTTGGGAAACCTACCTTATATTAAAAAAGAGACAACCGGTTTCGATTCCGTCACAGAATCTTTATCAAATAACAGAATCGTACAAAATGATTCAATGATTACATTTTTTTCTCATGTTTTCCCGTTTTTTTCCCCCCACATCTTTTGGTTTCTAAATTCTTGGCTAAATTTATTTCGTAATTAAGTATGACATTGGCACACATTAAATGTTTCTTGATTGCGAATATTTGTTTTGAACCATGTCAGCCGCTCCTTTTTTTTTTCTTAGCTATATTTTTAATATATAGATTACATTTAAGTAATGTTTTTTAATTTTTTTAAATGCTAAATGCGTGGATTTATCTAAGATTTAACTTATAAAGAGTCTATATTTTAGATACAACAATAAATCTACTAACAATATTGAAAGACGCCTGTATCAGAATGTAATATTTATACAATGGGATTTTAAGAACTTTTATTAAAATCGTTTTGTTAGTTTTGTATACTTTCAAAAAACCTTGAATCGTTACCTTGAATCGTTATATTTGACAATTGTTGAAAACTGTGACATGTCTTCAATTCCATCGTTTATTGTATAAATTCCATGGTGGGTCCCATTTTTCTAGAATTGAATGGATGAGATAATCAAGATATCTCACTAATAAAAAACAAATGAAATATTACTAAATACAAAAATATCTTATTTTACAAATGTACACTGACCAACGATATACGAGTTAATCTCTTGAATTTTAAAACTTCAAGAATCTCAGGACAACTGCTGTTTCGTATCATAATCACTAGTCAGTTGACAAGGAAAGCTCTCGAACCTTACAAATTCAGATTTTAATGAAACTTTGCAGAATGAATCATTAGATTGTGTTTATAAAATGAAATAAATCAGCTGCGGAATCGAGCGGGAAGGACCAATTTTTGGGGGTCAAAATGATCGAATATAGATTGTTTTACCTCTCAAACACGAGATGGTGCTAATGATTTGTTGATAACCAAGAAACCTAGTAAGCTAAATAATAAATTTAACGTGCTTTGAAACTTGTAAGAAAATGAAAATAAAGCAGCACCTGAATAAAAAGGTAATTTGGCAATTTTATTCAGGTGCTGCTTTATTTTCATTTTCTTACAAGAAACCTATTACTTTCCTATCGGTCTACCTTTTAATAGGAAAGTTAAGTGGCGCCATCTGTTGGCTCCTGATGTAAACTTATTCAAAGTTTTTATTTTGTTTTAAATTTAAAGTTTCCAAATTCGGAAAGATTCTTAAACGTAAATTAGAAAGAATCAGATATAAGACGAAACCTTCTACATTAGTTAGTTATGATGTATAATATAGCGATAAATCAATTTCTTTTACGACGCTGATCATTTCATCAGCGTCGTGAGAAACAGCGGGCGTTGAATCTAACGAATTTCAACGCATTTTATGAATTAAAAGTACTGATGGTTTACTTCAATAAAATATTTTCTGCATTGGGTCCGTTATAAAACAATCTTCACGGTAGTTGTTTTGGCATTATTTTTTATTTTTTTAATAGCTTAAAAATGAGAGGTGCATAGAAGGTTTTATTTGTAGTCATCATTGAGAGCTTATAACTTCTAGTCACAAATTGGTCGGAAGATTTTATTATTTTAATAAGTATTATTTTTCTCATATTTTCTTTTTTTTTCTTTTTCCTAATAGTAGATTAGATTAATTGAAAATGGGTGGCATGACTGCTGAGCACGTCGACCCGAAAGATCTTTTGTACTATCCCATTGAAAGAAGGACAGATAGAAAGAAAGACTGAGAAAGGATGGTGAGAGAAATGCAGGGGAAACTGGAGAACCCCGGGAAAACCTGCCCAGCGCGGATCGCCGAAACCCACATCAACGAAACCCACATGAGAACCGAACCCGGGACTCAGTTCCTAATAGTAAGTTCTGTTTTATTTCTTTTCTTTTCTTTATCTTAACATAAAGATAAATAAAGGGAAAAAAATATTCTTATGTGATTAATTTAGTGAAAAAAGAAATGTAAGCAAAAATTAAGACAATAAACGTGCGGAATGAACTATCTAAGAACACAATTGACACGCACAATTTACGCAAAGGATTCGCACCCCTAGCTGTCATCGTGAAGAGACTGGGACGGACCGTTTCGCACTTATTAGTGCTCATCAGCCAGCCAAACTCTACCGATAACATGCTCAAAAGGTGCGAAACTTAGCTATCCCGGCTCTTGCTCCCAAGAGCGGGACCACTCCCCAAAGAAATACAAAACAAAAATTAATAAAATGAGAAAATACAATACTTCCTTGGCCTGCAACTCGCAAAGCACAAAAGGAATTTAATAGCAGCATTAAATAAGAAATACGCTGTAAATAGAAATTATTAATCTTTCTTTAACGTGCGGAATGAACTATCTAAGAACACAATTGACACGCACAATTTACGCAAAGGATTCGCACCCCGAGCTGTCATCGTGAAGAGACTGGGACGGACTGTTTCGCGCTTATTAGTGCTCATCAGCCAGCCAAACTCCACCGATAACATGCTCAAAAGGTGCGAAACCTTTGCGTAAATTGTGCGTGTCAATTGTGTTATTAGACAATAAAGACACTTTTAAATTTGAAATAGCAAAATAAACAAATACAACAAATAAAAGTAAAAAGCTTTATAGAAATTCATAATATTTTTATAATACTTATTAAAAAAAATTACATCCTTTCCACGGATTTGACTCTCGAAGTTATACACTCTCAATATACTCGACTACTTCAGACACCTTATACTCACCTCTCATTTTTAAGCTATTAAAAAAAATTAATGCCAAATCAAATATAGAAGAGACTGTTTAATAAAGGACCCAATGCACAAAATATTTTATTGAAGTAAACCATCAGTACTTTTAATTCATAAAAATGCATTGAAATTCGTTAGATTCAACGCACGCTGTCTGTTTTTCACGACGCTGATGAAATTGATCAGCGTCATAAATGAAATTGATTTATCGATATATTATACATCATAACTAAATATGTAGAAGGTTTCCTCTTATATCTGATTCTTTCTAATTTACGTTTAAGAATCTTTCCGAGTTTGGAAACTTTAAATTTAAAACAAAATAAAGACTTTGAATAAGTTTACATCAGGAGTCAACAGATGGCGCCACTTAACTTTCCTATTAAAAGAAATAGGAATGTACTAGGTTTCTTGGGTAGCAACAAATCATTAGCGCCATCTGGTGTTTGAGAGGTAAAACGATCTACATTCGATCATTTTTGACCCCCAAAAATTGGTCTTCCCGCTCGAATCCGCATCTAAGATTTATTTCATTTTATAAGCATAATCTAATGATTCATTCTGCAAAGTTTCATTAAAATCTGAATTTGTAAGGTTCGAGAGGTTTCCTTGTGAGATCAGGTCGAATTTTTGAAATTTTTATCTCACAATTGCTTTCTCAGATGCTTTTCTTATAAAAGTCTTTGCTCTTATTATTCACAAGATCTCTTAATTTATATTTTTCAGATTAAGTCAAAATTATGATTAGCCTTTTTAGATAGAAATTTAATATTTTACTGAACATTAATTATAAAAGCACAAGAAGATAACTCAACAATAATTCTTCTATTTATAAAAAAATGCATATTTTTTAATAAAATATTATTATAAATTATTAATTCTTTTGAAGTAATACATTTTTGTTTCTGTATTTATTTAAACAAGAACTATATTACTTCAAAAGAAATTTTTGTATTGATTTCAGAAAAAAAATGTATAAGAATTAAGAAAGAGTTAATGCGAATTCAGAAAAAAAAGATCGGATTAATAAAACAGTAATTAATTAATTTTATAATGTAATATAATAAGCAATCACAAGAAACAATAAGAACAAAAAGAAATAATAATAATAAAAAAAAAATGTTTTTGAAAACAAAGTAAAAAAAAATAAACAAGATAGTTCGTTGTTAAAACCAACGCACATAGTTAAAGTTTAAAAATAAAACTATATACAATTAAAAAGTCCAGACATGTTGCGACACGTTAACGTGTCATTATCAGAGTGCATAAACAAAGTAGGGATAGTGATTAGTAAACCAATCACAATGCTTCGCAACGGCTTATGTGTCACCTTTACTTTAGAATAGAATGCGCCGGAGTGGTCTAGAAAATGCTCGCACGAGTCTCTTTGCAACCCCGTGCTATCTTACCCACCCCTATTTATATGGAATCATCATCATCATCATCATATTCCACACACGAAATTAGGTCAGTGTTGACCCGTTTCGGTTCCAGCTACATAGGGTCCAGAAGGCGTTTCTGTGGGCGTCCAGGTCGTCTTTTTCCCTGAGGTTTGTAGTGAAGTAATTCATAGGGTATTCTATTTGGTGTCATTCTGGAGACATGTTGTAACCATCTATTTCTATATGTGGAAATCTTCTCCTCTATTGATTGTAGATTGAGTTCTTGGAGTATCTCCTCATTCCTTTTGTGATTCAATAAAGTATATCCTGCTGTTCGTCTTAAGAATCTCATTTCGGTCGCTTTTAATCTACTGATATCTTTTTTTTTGAGAATCCAAATTTCACTACCATAGAGGAGCGTTGGTAAAGCTAGAGTTTTATATAATTTTATTCTGGAATGTTTTTGGACTAAATTGGGTTTTAAAATGGAGTTCAGCAATCCTAATATTTGTAAAAATTTTGTAATTTTTTTTTTATATCAATCTCTCCTTCATAAGAGATGTTGCACCCTAAATATGAGAAAGAATTAACTTGTTCTAAAATCATGTTTTGAATTACAATTTTGCTTCTGATTGGATAAACACCTTTAAATGCCATTATTTTGGTTTTATTAGATGATATTTTCATGTTAAATTTTTTTATGATTTCGTTTAATTTAAATAAACCTCTTTGAAGATTATCTTCAGAATTAGCAATTAATATTTGATCATCAGCAAAAAGAACAGTGTTTATTCTTGTATTGTTTGAAGTTTGGATTCCAAATTTATAATCTTTATTCCAAAGCTATATTGAAAAGAGTTGATGATAAAGGGCAACCTTGTCGTACTCCTTGATTTATGGCTCTATAGTCAGATCTAGCCTTATTGAGTTTAATGTTCATTGTGTTATTTGTATAAATATTACAAATGTTTTGAAGAAGGATGTTTGGAATATTTCTTTCTTGTAAGATTTCAATGAGTTTAGATCTATTGATCATATCAAAAGCCCTGGTGTAATCTATAAAAGCGAAATGCGTTTCTAGATTGTATTCTCATCTTTTTTCAAGCAATAGTTTGATGGAGAAGGCTGCATCTATACAAGATCTTCCCCTCCGGAAACCATTCTGGCACTCTAGAAGGAACATTTCGCCTTCTTGTTTTAATCTTCCATTCAAAATTCTGGCGTATATTTTATAACAAGTATTTAATAAATTAATTCTTCTGTAATTATCTAAATTTCGTTTATCTCCTTTTTGGAAAATCGGCAGTGCAGTACTCCTTCTCCATTCATTTGGTGTACAGACTTGTGCATAAATATTGTTTAAAAAATTTAGTAATCTTGGATGAAATTTTTCACCAGCATATTTATACAATTCTGAATTTATGCCATCTTCTCCAGTTGCTTTTCCATTTTTTGTCTTCTTCAAACTTTCAATTAATTCTTCCATTGACAGTTCTTCTACAGTTAGGTTGTTGGTCTCTACTATCTTTTCAGAACAGTCAATATTATACCAAAGCTTTTCATAATAATTTAAAAATTGTTCTTAAGTTATTCCACAATTAAGATTTACAGATTCTTTAATGTCTTGGTTCATATATTTCAATATTTTAAATGCATTTGGTTTTGTTTTGTATAAATCTGATTCTAAATGTGATATGAATTTTATCCAGGATTCTCTATGTCTCTTTCTAATTTCTCGTTTTGCTACTGCTCGACATCTTTTATATTCAATTTCATTTTCAACTTTCTTAGTGTTCAAATATTTTTTATATGATGTGTTTTTCTGGTTGATTAATTCTTTAATTTCATCATCCCATATTTTTAGGTATCTTCTCTTTGCTGTTTTGATCGTAAATGTTCCTAATGCCTCATTAGCTGCTGATTTTAAAATCAATTTCAAGTTTTCCCATTCTTTCTCAATATCACTATCTTCTGAAATTTTATCCATTTCTTGTTCTATTCTTCTAGTATACAACCACTTGATGCTGTCATCTTGGAATAAATTTACTTTATATTTTTGTTCTGGTTCAGTTATAATGTTTATCTTCTGCTTATGCCATCTAGGTGGAAATCGTAGTTTTGCTTGAACAAGAAAGTGGTCTGATCCAATTTCACTTCCCCTGTATGATCTCACATCCATAAATAACTTTGAAGTTTTCTTATTGGCAATAAAATAGTCTATAATGGATTCTGATTGTTGTCGCTTCCATGTATATTTATGAATGTTTTTATGTTTAAAAAAAGTATTCATTATCTTCAGATCATTAAAAACACTGAAATCAGTAAGTCTAATACCATTGCTATTATGGGTTGGTTCTCCAAATGTTCCAATATTGTTATTAATATGTTGGTTTCCTACTCTAGCATTGAAGTCACCTGCTAGGATCAAATAATCATTCTTATTAATATTATTGTGAATTTCCTGTAATTTTTTATAAAATTCATCATTCTCTTCATCATGTCCTTCTACTGGTGCATATATTCCAAGAATTGTAATATTTCCTCTATTGATCTCTATGGAATAATCGTCATTCTTAACTTAAACCTTGTTAATACATTGAATTCCTTATAATGATTTAAAAAAAAATAATTCAGTTGATGAGGGGATCGAACCCACGACCTCCCACGGGTTATTAGTACGACGCTCTAAACAACTGAGCTAACAGGCCACCTACAACTGAGTAACAGAAGCCGTTGCGAAGCATTGTGGGATATGTGTCCATAAACAGACAAACCGGGGATATAAAGCGTCTTTCAGAAGCCTAAAACCCTTGGTTTTTACGAGTCCTTACAATTCTTTTACGAAAAAAAATATGAATGTACTCTAAATACCTATTCATGCAACTAATAAGTCTGATAATCTTTTATTTATTAACTTTACAAATAAAAATTAACTTAATGGCAAGAAAAAATATTAGGCTTCAAAAATTAAGTTAAAAATAAAATAAAAATATTTGTAAATTGAGGTGAATAGCTACTGTAAAATAAATCTTAACTTTTGAAGTAGTAGTATAAATACACACCATAGAATTTAGGTATGTAATGCATTTTTCATTTATCATGTAAGTGATAAAATTTCCCTTTCACCTTTCGCGATTACGTTATTGTAGCTTTGTTGTTCGTCTCATTCCGAAAACATTGACAGAAATTTTGGAAAGATTGTTTCAGTCTCGGTTTTTAAAGAAAAGAAACGAAGGAAATACTAGTAAATGATTTTATTTCTTACCCCATAGTATAATGCAAACATTCCGTTGGGCAGCAGCTTTTCTGGCAATGCTGCTTGAAGGTAATCAACAAAGGGTTCGTAATAACCATCAAATATGAGTTCCCTCACTGATCTTTTTACAAATAATCTGATGTTATCTGGAAGAGCGGGTCTTATGGGTAAGGGTAAGCCTTTTTCTGAAGCCATTTTAGTAGCTGTCTGAAAAGTTAAGTCCGCTTAAATTAAAAAGTAGTAATAAAAAGAAGAAAAACAAACCAACAAAGTACAACATAGATTCATCTGTGATTTTAGTGAGAAATATATAGAAAACGAGTTTAAAAAACGTAAAATATCAATTTTATATTTATTTAAATTTTAAAATTTAACTTTTATAGATATTGATTAATATCAACAAAAGGCATTGATAATACAGAATTAGAAGGTTTTTTAAAAGTTAAAACACTATAAAAAGAAAGCCAGGTAGTTTTGGCAGGTAAGCACTTGCCATCACCATCAATAATAACATAAAATATTTAGGTTGGTGCAAAAATAATTGCCGTTTTTGTTATTTTAATTTTGAAATAAACTTTTATTTAACTATGTTCTTGTGACATATTTATGTTAATGGTTTTGTTCTCACTGTTAATTCTTCGTTATTTTATGCTGTCAAATTATAGATGGAAAAAAAGGCCAATTCGAGTAATTTTATTGTATGAGTTCAAAATGCTACCTAAATTTATCAAACTTTTAACCTGATAATAAAAAATGCACAAAATTTATAATACTACCAATCATAAAGAAAACGACATTTTAAATTTATATCTGTTCATTTTATTAATTTGAAATTCGATATTAAGAATTCTATTGACAGAGGAAAGGATTGAACAAGATAATGAGCCTATTGTATTGAGTTGGTCAAAAAATTCGTTCGGTTTTTAAGTAAATATAAGATACATTTTTCATTGTCACCAATACTTTGATTGAACAATGTCTTCAACGGTTTGTTCCACTTCTGTCATCTTTCAGACAACTTCATAATTCCATCTTCCCAAACCTTTTTATCTTTTTAAACAAAAAAATATTCCAGGTGCCTTTGATGTCTTCCATGGAATTGAATTTTTTTTCCATTAAGAGAATTTTGTAAAGACCGAAATCAATGGAAATCCTAAGGTGCAATATCTGGTGAATAGAGCGGATGAATCAGAACTTCTCAGCCAAGTTTAACAGTTTTTGTCTGGTCATCAAAGAAACATACGGTCTTGTTGCATATTTTCTTCCATCTTCAATATTAAATTGGCGACACAAAATTCACCAATTCTGATCAGTTTTAGTCTTCTGAGAAGAAGATTATAATCCATTTTTTGTCCGTCCGTCTGGAGACAAGTATCATTATAATCTCACTAAATTATCATTAAGCACAATAATCACAACAAACGCAACAATTGCGCCTTTTGCATTCGCAGCGATCACATTTATAATAATAAGGAAACTAAAGCAATATCAATTATATTTTCATAGACGTATCAGAAGACGTTGTGAAGCATTGTGATTGGTTTACTAATCGCTATCCCTACCTTGTTTGTTTTAAACGGAAGCTGACGTAACAGCTGTCACAATACAATCTCATAAAATAGACACGTAAGCGCTACTAGAGCCAACTTACGTAAAAAAACCGAATGAACTTTTTGGCCAACCCAACATTTTGAATATAATTTTATTATTTTTGTATGGGTTTATTTTAAATTCTTTGAATCAAATGAATATTTAACTTATATTATCAAATTTTAAATTAAATTGCTACAATTTTTTTACTTACAATTAAAGGTACATTCGGGAAAGTAACAACATCATCCTGGGTGCCGCTACTGGTTTCCGGATCGAAGAAATATGTACGAATTTGTTTGTATGTAAGCGTACTATCATTGCCAGGTGTAATATCGATTTTTTTCCTTATTTCTCTGTAAAAGAAATTGAAGCAGTAAATACTTTTTCTATTTAAAATAAATAAAGAGGTTTTAATGATGAAACATGCAAAGATGAAAAAAAAATTGCACAATTTCACAAACATACCACGAGTTGTTATCAGTGGGAATCTAGGGCAGCTGTTTCGTTATTATTAAGCCATATTTACTCAGTTCATGGTGTTTGTGAAACATGCCTGATTTTCATAAATCCAGCACCGTATTTGACAAAATATTCTACCCACGTTTACATCTTTAACTCATGGAGTGCTCGTAAAAATGTGTAATTTTTTTAAATCCACCAACACCAGTCATTGAAAAAGGCTTTTAGAGGAAGTTCCAAAACCTTTCAAAGATGAAATCGCTGTTGAAAATGATCACAGAAGTAAATTACACGATCACAGAGCTTCAATGATCAAAACAATGAACTAAACTAGGATCGTGTGATTTGGACATAAAAGAATTATTACTTACTTGTAAGAATAAGGTCCCACTTGTTGTAATTTTGGTTTTGCTCCGAAATTAACAATGTCATCAGCATTTGTAACATTGAAAAGATAGAACTCCATGTGAAGAGGAACAGGTATTTCCTCCCACATTTCGTAGGCTTCTGTCCCTGGTTTCAGTTGAAAATTCTGAAATTATGGAAAGTTTAAAAATAGTGAGATATAATGGATTCACAAAAACTATGAATGATGTCATCAGTGACGTATTTATTGGTTGCTTTATTAGTTAGATACCAGAAAGTCATGCATTGAATGTCCTGCCGTGTTCTATCCTGGCATTCGTATCAATCATGTTTCCGCCAGACATGTCTCTTCAAAAGGCACGACCGGGATTAATAGTGTTCGCCTAGCTTTAATTGTCATTACAATAGTTTACGTATAATAATTTATTTGTAGGCCTAATGATATTTTGTTTCGTTTAAATGTGGTTATTTTAATTATTTGATTAATTGAACCAAATTTGATATAACCATTACTATTCGGATGATTACTATTCTAATCCCTTCCGTATCATCCAACTGAATAAAAAAACTAATAAAACAAAATGAAAGAGAGAATTTATGTCATTTCATTAAGTCATCATTTCCGAATTTTTACTGAGAACTCTCGAGATATTTTCGCAATAACATGAGAAAGGCTATAGGTTTTTATTAACATCAAACAAGAAAATTAAAAAAAAAAGTGCTTATTTACGAAACTAAAGCAACCTGGTATATGCTTCATTTTCGGCCATTTTTCCTTTGAGAAATGAAGTGATCTCGGACCGAAACTCGTATTTTTCCCCACTTCTACAAATCGTAAGGGTTCCAATAAAGTGTGAGTCTTGTCATCCGACTTATGGTTTGGACTGAAAATGTGGTAACAAACAATTCCAAAAAACAGATCATTGATTCCTTTTTCATGTGCATATATGTTTTTTATTGTAATGTATATCATTTCCGCACGTTAAACTTGTCGTTATTCACTTTCTTTGATTGTTGATTGACTTTTATTTGAGAACACTGAGAATTAAAAAAGAAATATCAGTTACTTATAAAATTAATCTAGCTGAATTTTAATAATTCATAAGGATGTATCCTTCTGTTTGAACCTTCAATTTCAGTTTTATGTTTGTTATACTTCACATAGAAACAACACTTGTTTTACTTTTTTAAATCATTTATTATAAATAGAATATAAAATTTCTTACATGATAGAAATTATCCATTATCAAAGGACATCATATTACAACAAAATTTAACTACAACAAAAATACATAAAGAATTGAAAAACATGAAGTATTAAAGTAATACTCAATAATGGAAGTTGATCAATAGTGAGTTCGTATAATATGCAATAATTGTAATAATGGTCAATTTTACTTCACCAAAATATTACAAAGGGGCAAGTTTTCGAAGGTTTTTACGGCGACTTCTTTATCAAGACAAGAAAACATAAGCATAACAAATAGGATACAGCATCAACGAGAAATACAAGCACAACAGTTTTAAAGGAAAATAAAATAAACATTGAAATTATTATAATAATATACCTGCATACTAAAACTTCACACAACATTGTGTATTAGTTAAATGGCGAATAGTCTTTTTTGCCTAAGAGATATAAAGATATTATCTATTTTATTCTAATAATTTCAAATATTTTATTTTCCTTTAAAATTGTTGCGCTTGTTTTCCGCATTAATGTTACATCCTTTTTTTTTTGTTACGTATTCTTATATCCTTTTTGTTACGTATATTCTTATGTTTTCTGTTTTTTGGCATTCTTATTTTGAATTTTTGGCTTGATAAAGAAGATGACGTTAAAAACTTCGAAAATTTGTCCCTTTGTAATACACATGTTTTTGGTGAGATAAAGTTTAATTAATATATTTGTGACTAGATCGGTGTTATTATAATGGTCACTTTCATTATTGGATATTACTTTGATGTTTTTCAGTTCTTATGATTTTTTTGTTTTACTTAAATTTTGTTATTCTATTATGTTCTTTAATAATGGATAATTTCTATCATGTAGAAATTTTATATTCTATTTATATGAAATGACTTTAAAGTAACCCAAGTGTTAAAATATTCTTCATCAATATTCATCTTCATTATAATCAAATAACCAAGCATTGCTAAAATTCCAAATAACTTTAATACCACGATATTTCATCACTCTCGGCGAGAGACTTCTTCAGGTGACGATAGAGGACAAGAAATTAACTCTTCTTCCTCATGAATTCATTTGGATACTAAAAGAACTAAATTCGTTGAAGGAAAGTCAGTTGTAGAAGCCGAGTTACACAAGATTTGGTGAGGGACGCCCCATATACTCATACTGTCATAAGTTGAGAAACTGTGAAAAGATTTAAAATGGGGAGAAAAAATTGAAGAATAAGAATGGCCCATGAGGGATCGAACCCACGACCTTCGCGTTATTAGCACGACGCTCTAAACAACTGAGCTAACAGAAGCCGTTGCGAAGCATTGTGGGATATGTGGGACAAACCGGGGATTTAAGGCGTCTTTCAGAAGCCTAAAAAGATCTCAGCGATTGTTTCAAAATTCTGTACCTACTTTCCTAGGAATACGAAGCTCATCAAATCATTCAGTCTCTATTTCCACTAATTAAAACCATTTCCCCATGGGTTTAATCTTTCTGAAATTATTTCTACACATTTATAATAAAGAGATGATGTAACTTCCCATAGAAAATTATTAGAACAGAAACAATGGATTTTCTAACGATGTCTGAATCAAAGACTATCCATCCTCTTATTAATCCTTTTAACGTTTGCGCGGGCGTTAATATTAAATTAAATTTAATTGAATTCAAACAAATTAAGTAAGTATTCATGGATTTCAGTAATTGTTTTTTTGAAAAAGAAAAAAAGCCTTTTCTTTTAAGAAGGAAAAACAACAACAACAACAACAACAAGAAAAGACCCTTCAGTTGTTTCTTTTGTTTTGTTTGTAAAATTTTATTTTAAAAAAAAGAAAATGTAAGATTTAAAGGAATACAGTCAGGAACTCCTTTTCAATTGCCTGTACAGTCACTACTTTGACTATAAAGTTCCAAATCAGTTTCTGAATGGGGTTCAAATTGAACTACGTAATTATTCTCAATATAACTTACTTATTGAAGCATTATTATGTGATTTATATAATAATTTTAGCTCACGATTTTTATGCAGCTATTTTACTTAGGTCATTAATATTTATGCTTTTTGAGAGTGACCACTTGATGAGTAATTACTGATATTATTATTATATTATTATTATATCGAAAAAGTTTCAAACCATGGGATTCCCCAGCTAAGACAATATGGCGGGTCAAGGACCAAAGCACATATTGCCAAGTGTATTAAAAAAAATTTGGAAGAATAGTTAGGGATGTGTGCTTGTGTCCATAAATTTCCGAACAATGCGTGTTGTGTTGAGTACTACAGCTTTCTGGAGTTGTGCATAAGTGTTTTTATGAAGTCTTAGTGTGCTGAGGCTGTGATGCAATGTGTGAGGCACCAGACCAGTAGCGGACAGGATGATGGGTACAACACGTACTCGGTCCTGCCTCCACTGCTTCTGGAGCTCGTGTGCTAGGTCTGTGTATTTACTTATCTTGTCAGCGTGAGTTTTCTGTATGTTCTTGCTGATGGGAACTGCAATATCAATGAGATAGGTCTGTTTGTTGACCTTATCAACAAGTGTAATGTCAGGTCTGTTGTGATGTATAGTTTTGTCTGTGTGAATGGGACGGTCCCAGTATAGCTTATGTGAGGGTGACTCTAGTACGCTTTGTGGTGTGTACTTGTAGTATGGGACCGTGTTCTTAATAAGTGAGTGTTTGTGTGCTAGCTGTTGATGAACGATCGATGCTACCTGATTGTGTCGGTGGAGGTAGTCTGTTTGGGACAGAAGGGGACAGCCTGATATTATGTGGTCGATCGTCTCATGTGTAGTGTGGCATTTCCTGCATCTGTCGTCGTGTGTGTTTGCGTCGTGTAGAATGTGTTTCTTGTAGTTGAGTGTGGGAATGACTTGGTCCTGTATCGCGATCATGAACCCTTCGGTCTCCCCAAACAGCTCACCACTCATCAGCCATCTGTTCGACGCTTCCATGTCGACATGAGGTTGGCTGAGTTCGTGGCGATGTCTGCCATGGAGTTCCTTACGATCCCATGATTCACACAGCTGCTGTGTGTGGGTGTCGGGAGTGGTGAGTGTTAGAGAAGGGTTTGCGAGGTCCAGGGGTGTGAGGTGTGTGTCAGCCTTGACAATGGCTGAGTGAAGTGAGGAGTCTTCTGCTCTTTGGTGGAAATGTTCCCTAAGTGTATGTACTTGTTTTTCGTGTAGGGTAATGAGATTGATGAGTCCTCGGCCTCCCTCCTTGCGGGGAAGAGTCATTCTTTCCGTAGCGGACTTGGGGTGGTGCATGTTGCGTTTCGTGAATGTAGTGCGTGTTGTGCGTTGTAGTACTTCGAGTTCAGTTTTTGTCCATGAAATTATGCCGAACGAATATGTTAATGTGGGGACGGCAAAAGTCTTAATGGCTTTAATTTTATTTCTGGCATTGAGTTGTGTTTTGAGGATGTTGTGAACGCGAGCACAGTATGTTTTCTTGAGTGCGTTTCTGATGTTTGCGTTGTCAATGACGCGCGCTTGCTTGAAGCCCAGGTACCTGTAGGTCTCTCCCTCTTCCATGGATCGTTGGCCAACCCATGGTCCAGTTCAAAACCCTCCAAATTCGTAGTCTTCCCGCGTGTTATATGTAGCTTGCGGCATTTGTCGATTCTTCTTCTTATTATTATTATTATGGACACTACAAAACAATGTGTATCACAGCTGCCAGTTCTTTAGCTGGTGTTGGCCTTCAAACGCATCGAATTCTTCCCAAGAATCTAGGATGTCGTAATGTATCGGCGCAAAATATGTGCTGATCCAAGCAATGCGGCTTTTTGGAGTTGACCGATGGAGATTTTGTCAATATTTAGATCTTGTAAGTGCTTACCAAGGTTTTTTGGTATAGCACCCAGTGTGCCGATAACCACTGGAACCCATTTTTCTGGCTGTTGCTGTTATCTGCTGTTTTACAATTTTTAGTGCTTCATCAACTTTTCTTGTATTGAGCCAGTATTTCTTTATTAATTCCTTTTTGATTTTTGCATTCTTCAATTTTTGTTCTTTCATATTCTTCAAATTGCTTGCATCAGAGCGTAATTTTTTTATCTTTAATTCCAGTCTAATTTTCCATTTTGGTGTTGATTTTGCTGATCCATTTGGCTTGTTTTTTTGAATACCCAGTTCTTCTGTGACAATTACAGCTGTGCTGTAAGCAAGCTGATTGGTTTGCTCCAAAGATAAAATTGGAACTGTTGCTAATGCCATATTCACATCTTTCATGATTGGTGCAAGGTCTTTTTTTGACACCACTTTTAAGGTTGGTAATCTTTGTCTTTCTGTACATGCTTGTGCATGTGTCATTATTTTTTCTTTTAACTGTTGTTGCCGTGGATTCAAATCATCAGTGATTTCTATGTTGATTTGTGTCTGTGGTGGTTCAGTAGTTCTTTCTTCTTCAATTTGAATATTTTCATCATACAACATTTGTGTTTCGTGCATGCCACTAGTCTCCTCAAAACTGCCTTCAGTTGTTTCAACAGTTGACTCTACTTTTTTACTTTTACAAATTTCTTGAATTTCTTCTAGTTCTACATCACTAAACACTTTATTTCGCATTACAAAACGCCTTTGGTCTGCGAGTCTTTGTTCTGTAATAGTTGAATCTGGGTATTTTGCTTTCCAAAGTTCAAACATTCTTTTTAAATAACCACGTTTTTCTGGTTCTGAGTTGTAATAGCAAACCATAATAGTACGATTTTCAGACACAGTATATTTTTTTCGCTTCAGTTGTTTTTCTTCCAGTAGACCTGCAGTGCTTGGCCCTGGTTGCCTAACCATAGCAGCTGAGTCCTGTAACCCATTTGTCGACAGATGCCCAGGGACTCTAACATCTGACGCGGCCCTTGTTGACCCGGGCGACGACCGATCCGGAATAGGATTTGTTTTCTTTTGTCTCACCATGTTTGTTGGGTTGGTGGACACACTTAGTCTGACTCTTCATTTGAGACCTGTCTGGCTTGGGTGGCCCTTCTGGTAGAATACACTACCGCCAGCATAGCTCCCAACATCATTAGAGCACACAAGCCCCCTCCCCACGACAAGGGGGTGTCCTTGAGGGGGATTATTATTATTATTATTATTATTATTATTATTGTTATTATTGGTGTTCATAAAGTAGGAAGGAAAGAAACACTAAAAAAAAAAAAATATATAGATTCTTTTTAATTTTTCTTAAAAAAAAATTGCTACGGTAAATGTTTGTGAAATTTTATTTATGTATCATTTATTATTCATCTCAAGACATCTTTCAATTGAAATTATTTGGGATTATAAAGCTACCATTACGAAATACTTTGTATTTAAAGGAAAAGTCTGATATTGTGGCACAACTAAGTTTTCAATAAAGGCTGCTGAACTGAAGAGATATTTAGAGAATCATAAAGAGAAGCAAATAATAAATAAATAATTCAGACAAGTTGAAGTCGATAAATTCCAGTTAGTAGAATAATCTAATATGACATTATTCTTGGAAAACAAGTGTTTTACCCAACGGCAATTAAATCAGATGTAATGTAGAAGAACGAACCAATAAAACCACAGAAAGATACAGAAAGAAGTAAATAAGAAGTAAAAAAAAAAAAGGATTGATGCTTCAGTTTCACAAAAAAAAAAAAAACCAGGAATTCTTTCGAAAATTTGCTAAATATAAAAAGTTAAGTAAACTATTTTTTTAATAACAGTTATTCAAAAATATATAATAATAATAATAATATGTATTGAAGAAATACTAATGAATGGAAATTTATTTGAAAGTTTATGGGTAATGTTTCCACAGCTTTAAATTTCTGAACTTCGAAAATTTAACTTCAGAATTAATGTTAGCAAATTAAAATTACTTATTTAATCAAGATATAAGAAAAGAGAGTCAAGTTCTTCACAAATTTTTATCTCTTTTCTTCAAAACTTTTTCCCTTCTTTTGTGTATTGTAAAGAAAATATATCCTCCAGAAAAACGCCCACTACCCTTGGATGCATGAAGAATTATTTGGTCCCTAATACACAAACTCAGCTTTTGTTAACTTTCTACCCCTGGAACGTATTGTAAGTGGAGTGGTAACGTCTGCGGAAGACAACTTACGTGGGAAATGAAGATTTCAATATTGTCTTAAATTGCTGGCGTTTAACGTCGATTAACCTTCAAAGTCAATACAACTATAATTTTAAAATTTAATTAGAAAATTTATCCTTCAAAAAAAAAATTGCTACGGTAAATTTGTGAAATTTTTATTTATTTTTCATTTACGTTATTCATCTCAAGACATCTTTCAATTGAAACTATTTTGGATTTTAAAGCTACCATTACGGAATACGTTGCATTTACTTAGTAGTAAGTAAGTAAGTAAGTTATTTACAGACCTCTGATCAGTGTGCTTGGCTTTCCTGCCACCCACATTCACACATAAACTTAAACGTAAATAAGTTATTTACTTATTATAAGTTATTTAGGAGTTTATTAACAGCGATGAAGGATCAACACAAATGTACAAAAAAGCTAATGTTTTCCTGACACTAAGTTAAAGACTCTTCGCCAGCTATGAAATCCGGATGAGTCAATACTTAAATAAAGTAAATAGATAACCTTGTATCAAATAAAAAACACATTTCTTTTTATAGAATGGGTCTAATTCTTTCTTGTCTATCTCTAATGATTTTTTTTTTTAAATTCATGTTTGAATTAAATCATTTAAAGAAATTAATGCAAACAGACTTTGACTTTCGTTCAATATTTTTCTGTATTTTTTATCTTCGATGCTTTTTGATAAAATTCCATTTGTATTTCCCGTAATAACAACTGAGCCGCTGGTTGATCTTCTTAAAACCTGCAATGCATATTTACAGACAAGAGACGATTTACTTTTTGTATTTAAGAAAAAAATCCTTGTGGATGTTTGCCGAGCATTAGAACATCAAGGATAATAATTCCCATTGAATTAGAAGCGTAACGACAATTGTTTAATAATCCTCACTAATTCTTTTATTACTTCGCTAATTTACGCAAGCTTATATATAACTACGTTGGCCCAATAGCCGAGTGGCTAAGGGTGCTTGGCTGCGGGTTGGAGGTGGAGGATTCGATCCCCAGCCTCGGTGAGGATTTTTCCACGATCCTTTCTCCTCCAAACGGGTCCTAGGGCCTATCCAGCCCTCTGTTGAATGGATGCCGGGTTTCTTTCCTAAGGGTTAAAGGCGGGGGGACGTCGGGAGGACCAGCCGACCTCAACTTAGTCCCGTTGGTTATGAAACACCGGTAGCCTTACCTCCTGCGACCCCACTGTGTCTGTTGTGGAACCCTTTAACTTAACTTTTCAACATATAACTAAAGTTAATGGAGAACTTAAATAACGAGGACTGTTTTCGAAAAATTAAAGATAAAAAAGACTTAAGGAAAGCAGACATCAACTTCTTTGAAGAACTTCAAATTTATGTGCTTTCTTTCATAACAAGGTTTACAAAAAACATCGAAATATCATAAATCATTAAAATATTATTTAATGTGTATGTCGTTATGATGCAGAAATAAATATTCGGGCCACCACACAATTACGGATAAAATAATTTTTACACATTAAATATACAAGGATTTTTTTTTTACTTGACAAGCGCAGGGCCCTTAGAAAGTGCTTGTATTTTTAACCGTATAAATCATTCTATCCGTAATTGTGTGATGGCCTGAATTTTTACTTCTGCATCATAAATCATTGCCCTAAATTTGTGCAGAAGACGTTGAGATTTTAAGTGCTAGATTTGCACAAAAAGTAAAGGCTTTCCAGATATTTAGGAGAAGTTTTCTTACCTCTTTTACTTTAGTTTTGATTAAGCTTGGTAAAATGAAAAATATCACTATTCCTCCTGTAATACATAGCACTGCAGTAGATCCAAAGATGACCAACTTCGTTGTTGTTGTACAGAACGTCATTGTGTGTCCTGTGATGTTTAAAACGAAGACAAAAATGATCGAATCACTGTTTCAAATCACTTTTTAACTAAAAATAATGTTGATTTTATTTTATGATAAAATGATAATTAGTATCTGTCAGTTCTAGTTGGCTGTGAAATCTTCTATCGTCACAGATGGCGACAGATAGATTTCAAATCATTGTTATTTTTATACGATTCCATTGCCTTACTACTTTTCTCGTATCAATCTAAGAGTGAACAAATACTGAAAACTCATTTTTATGTTCTTTTTTTTTGTAATGAATTAAAGTATACAATGCAACGAACTGACATTACTTTGAAATGAATTTGTCTCAACACAAAATAGTATTTATTTTTAATTGAAGAATTGAGATCTTTTTGATGTAATAAAGTCAAATTTTTATCTTTATACATAGCGTACTTTCCAAAATCATAACCTATCTAGTATATTGGGTAAAAGGGCAAATTCTGGAGATTATAAGGTATCGGTCATTCCAAGCAAAAAAATTAATGTCAACATGTGTCTTATTTCGAAAGGTTTTCAGGACAAAGCTGTAGCACCCGGATGTACTAAAACGTCCATAGTAACTGGCTCTTTGAACTACGACATCATGTCACGTGGTTTCTGACAACGCCACAGTGTTAACATTATAAGAAATATTTGAATCCATTCTAATTTGATATCGCATCAGAAGTACAACCGGATAGAATGAAAACACAAATGATGGACTCTCAGGAAAAGCCCTTAGAATCTAAATAAGCAAATTTTTTCAAAGAAAAATGCTAGGAGTGATTATCAGAGATAAACTCTTTCACTTCCGTATCACCTATTTGATCATACGAACTGTTCTGTTGCATCCAGAGCATCCTCAACTATAAACATAACAGTTGCAGAAAGAAGTAGCAATTTCCTACTCACTGTATTTTCACAAGGAAATTTTAGTGGACTTTAGTCGATGTTGAGCCAAAAAGTAAACCAAAAATTATTGCGATTCAGAAACTGGTGTAGTTCATTTCGGTTCTTACAGTATTGGGTAGTTATTACTTCGCAAGGGAAGTTTCAAAAAGATCTATCAAATGGTTCAAAAGATATTAATAGAAAAACACAAGTAATTTGATAATCTTCAATTTCCTAGGAAAAATCTGTATAATTTAAAGCTCCATCACAAGAGCGAAACCGGTCCTTGTACCTTTTAATGTGTAATTACCTTTTTTGAACTAAATTGTGTGTCGGCGTCTTCTTTTATATTTATAAAAATTCATTCTTGCGGAGAAATCTGAAACATTCTCAAGGGAATCA
>JAFIDM010075662.1:6542-22390 GCA_023159025.1 Thereuonema tuberculata | reverse complement strand
AGAGGGTTCAGTCGTTGTTGTGTCATTGAAAGACATAGTATTCAGTGGTCAAAAAGCCAAGAAAGTTCAGTCGCTGTTGTGACATTGAAGATCAATGACAAATTTTCAACAGTTATAACTTCGAAAAGGTTCGTTCGATTACCAGTAGAGTTCGTGATCATGAGACACTTATATTTTCACTTTGAAGCGTATTTTCGATTTGATGAGCAAATAATAATAACAATGATAAAAATATTAATGCTTAAATTCTAAAGAAAGAAGTAAAAAGGTCAAGGACTTAGTTCTTTATATCCTTTTAAAAGTAATAATTGCCCTTTTTAAGCGGCATATTTGACACACGTATCAAAAGCAATGATTATATATGATGGACTAAATGTGTCACTCCATTGCACTAAATGCAATCGAGCAAATATATATATGATATATCTTACTGTATAAAAATAGACGTTTCTTTGTCCCTATGCGTCCTATATCATTCATCAGATTGCCATGAAACTTTGGTGAGTTGTTGTGCGCGAAAGTTTCTGAATTACTAGTACGCTCGGCCTTTATATTTAAGGTCGCTTCTCGGGCCCCCAAGTATACTGCAGAGAGTGAAAATTTTGCTTTCAAAATTGAAAAATGGAGGGAGGAATACCACACTTGGGTGGGTGGACGGCGACACAAAGACCTAAGTGTCCCGACCAACACTGGGCCCTTATACAGTATTTAGGATCCCTTCTCGGGACCCCAAATCTACAGCAAAAAAAGAAAAATTCGCTCTCTTATTTAGGAGAGGGATACCACACTTGCTTGGGTGGAATGCGACGCGGCTACCTAATTGTCCCACTCTCGAATGAGACTGGGCCCTTATATTTAGGGCTCTTTCTCGGGGTACGGTAATAAAACTTAACATCGTTGCTAGATAATGAAAAAACTGTAAATCCGCTCCCCTATGGGGGCAGGGATACCACATTTTGGCGGTTGGAAGGCGACATAAGAACCAAATTAACCAATCAGACACCGGGCTCTTTCTTTGTTTGAGTGGCATTGCAACGCATGCCGGGTACAGCTATCATATATATATATATATACAGTCGGACCTCGATATAATGTCAACCCGCATATAAGGTCACTTTTCTAAAATCCCGGCTCATTGAATAGGAATTCGTAGATATGGATTACCGGATATATGGTCAGGTTTTAAATACCGTAATCGCATATAAGGTCACTTAATAGCTTAATTATATCGAGTTACAGACAGACAGACTAACTTAGCCGATTTACATATAAATCGGCTAAGTTGGTCTGTCTGTAACATATATATGTATTTAATTCGATTGATGATTTGATTTGAAATTTTTTTTTTTTAATGTTTATCAAACATATTTAGGTGTACTTCTTACCTGTACACCTGTAATATAAGTTCTGAGAGTTGAATCTAAAGGATCATTTTCCACCCAAAAAGAAAAACGAAATACCAACCATATCTAAAGTTTAATTTATCTAAAGAATAATTATTATTTTTGACTCATAATGCCGAAAGGCATTTAAAACTCACCTTTGTATAATCTAAATACTCCGCTAACTTGTGAACGAAGCTTCTACGGCAAAAATGGTTTTGAGTTTCAAAATCAGCGTAAAAATCTGAGTAAGTATGCCAGATTTCATTAAAATCGGTGCAGTGGTAACAAAATTATTTGGTTTTGAATGTATGTTTTGTAGAATTTCAGGTAAAATTTCATGGAAACAACATGGAATGACAAAATGAACTAATATTTTATCCAATTTGAGTACCCTTGATTCAAGGGTACCATTGAGAACCTTGGATCTATCTTAATAGCTTAATTATATCGAGTTACGGACAGACAGATAGACAGACAGACAGACGAACTTGGCCAATTATATAAGTTGATGCGTATGAAACGGTTATAAGGTCATCCCGCTTATAAGGTTACTTTCGCGAGGTCCCAAGGGGTGACCTTATATCGATGTCACCTTGTATATATATATGTATATAAGGTATATATACTATATATATATACTACTTCTAGCCAACGCCCACCCTTGGCTGTTGAGGCATTTGGCGACGCGCTGACCAGTAAAGTTGAACATCAGTGTGTGTATGAATATCTATGGAGTGTTTAAGAGAAATAAATTCTCTAAGATGTTCCGCATTCATAACATTATGTCCACAGAAGGGACATTCCGGAGAGGGGAGGACACCAATACGGTGCAGATGGGCGGCGAGATAATCGTGGCCGGTCTTCATTCTAAAAGTAGCAACACCATCGGCTCGTGGAAGTCTGTGGTCAATGGGTCCGTTTGTGTTAAGGCTTTGCCATTTTCTTCTGTAGACAGTTCTCTAAGACGTTGTTTACAGGCTTGATCAATAGCTGCGTTAATATGGACTTTTAAGCTTTGCATCGAAGGCAGGCAGGATGGTTGTGCCTTTTTTTGCCATAGTATCTGCTCTTTCATTTCCAAATATGTTGATATGACTGGGAATCCATTGGTGCGTTATCTGCCATCCTTTATTTGCCAGATGTTCCAGGGCTTGTCTAGTTTCCACTAATTCTTCCGCAGTCGGTTTCCGTATTGCGTGATAAATTTTGTATAGCCGCTTGTGAATCGACGAAGAATACTGCTTTGGAAGTAGGATTAATTTTACTTAATTCAGCTGCTGCTGCTTGCACAGCTGCTATTTCTCCATCGTAGTTACTTTGAGGTGCTCCTACAGCTAGATATCCTTCGAAAAGGTGACTATAGTAGACAGCACCTGTTGCTCTTGTTTCAGGTAGTGATGAGCCATCTGTATAAATATGTAGCCATTCTTGTAGTGGGTAGTCTTCATCAATTGTCTGTAGGGCTGCTTGTTTAAGTTGGATGTCCAAAGATGTATATTTAGGTTTGCTGTGGTTCTTTAGGTTATATAGCAGTTGGTAAATTGTGGAAAAGCTCATTATAGTTTGTTAGCGGCGTTGCTTCTCCCAAAGCTATTCCATACTTTTGAGCAATTCTTTCATATAAAGTAATTGGGGTAATTTGTGTTTTTAATCTGATTGTAGCTGGTCTACAATTTTTCCATTGATTGTTGTATACTCTTCTGTGCCTCTGCCAAAACCGAAGGGCTATTTTTTTTTGGCGACTTTGCATTGGGCTTATCATCGTTTGTGCTTCCATTGCAGCAATGGGTGTGGATTTTGGTGCTCCTATTATAATTCTTAAAGCTGTATTCTGTACAATATCCAATTTATTATGAGTAGTAGGGTTACTCGTAATAGTTACTTCACTCCCACAATCTAGAACAGGTCTAATGTATGTCTTATAAGTGGTTAATAAGACATCTTGTCTGGCTCCCCATGTGGAGGCCATCAATCGTTTTAAGATATTTGTTCTTTTAGTAGCTTTTTCCGCACATAGTTTGACATGAGAATTCCATGTTAACACGTCGATCGAGCATAACGCCTAGATATTCGGAAAGGTTATTTTCTTTCAGTAGTTCATTTTTATAAAATAATGAGATATGGGGTATTTTAGTGGAAAGCATGAAAAATGGGAACGTGGTTTTTAGGGGGTTTACTGTCATCGAATTTTGTGTTGCCCAAAATTTTCAATTTTTTTAATGATTCATTTAAAGTTGTTTCTAACGACAAGATACTTCCACTCGTTGCCCATATTAGTAAATCATCCGCATATACTAATGCTTTAATACCTGGCACTTCTCTAACGGCATGAAGCACATCGTTTATCATCATATTATACAGCGTGCAGCTAAGCACTGCTCCTTGTGCTAGGCCTTGTTTTTGAATGCGGAACTTGGACTTATGATTAAGATATCGTATTCGGATCAATCTTTGTGTTAGCGATGATTTGATCCACTTAAAAAGATTTCCCGAAATGCCTTGTATTGCTAATTTATGCAAGAGCATTGGTCTCCACACAGTATCATAGGCAGCCTTTAAATCTATAAAGACTGCCAGAGTAAATATCTTTCTATGATATCCATCCATAACATGTTGGGTAAAATTTATCACATGATCCATGGTGCTACGATATTTCCAAAATCCGGCTTGCGCATCATCTAGTATGCCTCTAAATTCGATGAACTGGTTAAGTCGGTGGACCACCATCTTTTCCGCCACTTTACAGCAGGCGCTGGTTAAGGAAATTGGCCTGTAGCTTTCAGGTTGATCGGGAGGTTTATCTTTTTTAAAATAGGTGTAATTTCAGCTCTTCTCCATTGTTGTGGTACATACTTTTGCCAAGTTAAGTTCACTACGGCCAAAAAAGTTTTCTTTGCTTCAACCCCTAGGTTGACAAGGAATTCAGGATAAATTTCATCAATTCCTGCAGCTTTCTTTACCTTGGTTTGTGCAAGAGCCCTTTCTAGTTCCGCACTTGTAAAGGGTGATATGAAGAGCTCATATGTTTTCTTTTCTAAACAGGACGGGATAGATGTTTTGAGTCTTGGCAACTATTTTATCTCCACTCGTACGACTAATTTTTGCATAATGTTTGCATAGTGCGTTTGCAGCTTCGGTCGGATTAGTGCAGGTTATAGTTAAGTACTGTATTGGCTGTTGTATGTTTTGTGTGGCATGGTTATTAAGTCGTGATATATATCGATGGGCTTTAATGCTATCTTTCTGGTAATCAAGCTTAGCAATAAAGTTTTTAAAGCTAAACTTTTGGAATTTTTTACTTTACGATGTAGTTCAGCTTGATGTTTTTAAGGCGTCTTAAATCTTGTTGCAGCTTTGTTCTTTCAGCGATTTTTCGCGTCTTTGCTTTAAAGAATTTAGTAAAGGATTCCAAAAGGGTCTAAATTTTTTTACTTGTCCCCTGGGTATAGATTTTGAGCGCATTTGATAATTTGTTGATTCATTTGACTAATGGCTTTTTCCGGTATATCTGAGAGTATTAAGTTGCCAAGACTTTTGTCTGTGAGCTTTTGGTATTTAATCCAATCTCCTTTTTTGAAATTCCACCGTGGGGCTCGAATATTTGTATATTCTCTTTTATTTGTTTGTATTGTTATAAGGATAGCTCTATGACCACAACCTCCAACGTCTTCCAGTTATTTCACATTTGTTTTGTCTACAATATGTGGATGAGAGAGGACAACATCCGGTCTTGATAATTGGCCGGTAAAAGACAAGAAAGTTGGTGGGGTGTCTAGGACTTATCTATCAATTGTTGGGTGAGTCTTCCAGTAGATGACAAATATCAATAGCCCCATCTCGGGGGCGGCTGTTAAAATCACCCACAATTATGCTATTAGGTTGAATAATTCTCTCTATTTCTTCGAAAGATGGTAAGTTTCCTGGAGGATTATAAAGGCTGACGATATTAAAATATTGTTCATTTTTCCACGTTTCAACCGTAACAGCTTCAAGTTTATCGTCGTCGCCCATCTCATGAATGATCTTGAATTTTGCAATAAAGCCATTTCTAATGCCAATATATATGCCAGAGGCAATTTATCGGGATCGTTTTAAAACAGTGACAGCAAAGCCACTCATCTGGAAAAAATCAGGAGTTTCTGTAGCTACTCCTGCTTCAACTATAAAATAAATATCCACGTCAGCATGGTAGACGTTTCGTATAAATTGTAAAAATTTTACATTATTAAGGCCTCCCGCATTCCAAAAAATAATGCGCAGGCTATTGTCGAAGCCCTGAGAAGGGCTATTTTCTGTAAGATTCATTGGAATCATGGATGTCATTCTGATCAACTCGTTTTGAGGCGAACCAAATGTTGATCGTTTAGATTACGTAGGGGGCACCACAAGCAGCCGAACAACATCACCCCCCATATATCTACCTATATATATATATATATATTAATTACATACTTTGAGGCCCCGGCTGTAGCCCCCCCCCCCTCTTAATCCACCACGTGTGTTGAGGACGCTGAGTGAGCTACTGAGCGTCGCTATAGATTTAACTGGACAGACGATGTGATCAAGACAAGAACGATCACGTGAGTCTCCGTTGAAAGTGTGGCATTTATCAGATTTTAATTTTGTTGTATTCCCAAGGTTAATGTATATCATTAACCTGTATTATGATTATTGTTATTATTATTATTAGTATTTTTAATTACTGTTCAATTACTGGGGGGGGGGGGGTTGGCCCATAAAAATACTATTCCTACATTGTTTGGGCCTCTCAACACGATGGTGAAATCCGTTTGTCGATCCCGCCCTTCGATCAGAAGTTGTTAGGAGTGCGTAGACACAGATTGATGGACGAACAGTACAAATGCAGTAGCTACCGATTTTCCTCGAAACAGTGA
The DNA here is from genome assembly GCA_023159025.1 of Thereuonema tuberculata. Lineage (NCBI taxonomy): Eukaryota > Metazoa > Arthropoda > Chilopoda > Scutigeromorpha > Scutigeridae > Thereuonema > Thereuonema tuberculata. The sequence continues at coordinate 16,110 of JAFIDM010075662.1, read as the reverse complement.
AGACATCTAGCGAAATTATGATAAAACGAATATATTTGAGAAAACATGATATCTATAGAAGAGAAGAAAACTTATTTCCTTTAATATTTATATTTTAAAGATAACAATTATTTTTGTGAAAAAAACTAAAAACTAAATGTAATTCATCTCTTGTAAGAAATATATAGAATCATTTTGATTGGGAAAACAATGCCAATTGAGTTAACTGTGACTGCGAATGAAAGTGTGATTTCACGACAACACGCTCTCTCTCTCTCTCTCTATCTCTCTCTCTCTCTCTCTCGCCGTCGATATCAGTACCAGCACCTTCAATGTAGGAGGTGCTGTCAGTACAGTAGAACTGCAAAGTCATTAATGCCTCAGACGAACTGTGGTAAAAGAAAAAAACAGATTTGAGAAAGCTGGGGATAAATCGAAACACTGCAATAAAATTTCTTGTAAAAAATAAAGAAAAGGTAACTGATATTTTCAAAGTAAATACTGAATTTAGCAGTTATTTTAATATTTTACAAGAATCATTTCTAAATATTCAATTTTGTATGTTATTATTCGAGATAATAATTGAGTTTTTGAATCTTATTCATATTCGATAAAAAAAATATTTCTCTCATTATTCAATATTATTATTATTACTAGACTATCATCCTTTTAATAGGCGAAAGTTGTACAGACTTATTTGTAAATTTGTATGTTTGTAATTTGAAATAACCAATCACAGTGCAGCGTTGGAACACGTCAGCAATGACGTCACGCCCAAGTCTAAAGATGGCGTCTCTACTATTTTCTCCACTTCACAACAACGAATCGCGATTACACAATTATTATCAGCGTATTGAGATTTTCTTTCCCACATAAATGGGAAAAATAAAGTTTACACTGAAATGCATGAAGTTCATGCATCAAAATTTATCAGAGAGTTTGTAAAACCTCGGTTTTTTACATAATTTCGGCTGTGTCGCCGCTCTCTCAATAATCAACAAGTAGGAGATAGTAATGATGGCATGTGCCCTTATTGTTGTCCAGACAGGATTATTGGTATTGGCTGTTGGACATTGTTATTGTTATTGTTATTGGTAAAACTGGTAAATCAATTTTTTATTTTTTTTATTTTCATTTTAACAACTTTTGGCTTAGTCATTCAAATTACATGTGGGCTGTCTTGGAAGTCATGGTTTCTAAAAAAATTAGCTTAGAACATCTTTTTCAATCTTGTGTTTTTCAAAAATAGGGAATTTGTTTTACTTCTGTGAATATTTCACGGGTCGTAACTAGTTACCATTATTAGATAAAATATTACTATTAAAATTTGGAGAACTCATAAAAAAAAATAAAAAAATCAATGGTAAACATATAATATTTTATTGTTGATGTTACGCACATATTACTGTTATGGTTATAACGAAATCTCATTTTAAAGTCAATAAAAACATTTTGAATAATTCTTTAAGATATATTTTGTTTTATTTTCAACTTTAGTGACGAGGGATATTTCACGGATTGTGATTTTTTTTCTTCACTGATATCAGAAAATCCCAGTTACTAACAGTTACAACGGAACTGACTGTGATTTCCTGAAACAGTGAAGACAAGTAGCGGCAGTATGATGAAATGAATATATTTGAGAAAACATGATATCTATAGAAGAGAAACGAACTTATTTCCTTTAATCTTAATATTATAAAGACAACAATGAATAATTTGTGTAAAAAAAATTAAAAAGCAAAAATAGTTTATCTCTTATAAGAAATATATAGAATCATTTTGATTTCGAAAACAATGCCAATTGAGTTAACTGTGACTGTGATTGAAAGTGTGACTTCACGACTATGCACACTCTCGCCGTGGAACCTCAAAATACGGACAAAAGTCGAAAAAAAAAATTAGTTATAGACCCTCAATTTGCATTGTTTGCACACGTATCTATTCGAGCTAGAATAAATCGGTTCCAAATAAGGCCTGAAACAGCCCCCTAGAGGCGCTTAGAATCTAGTCGATGTTGAATGTGCACGCGTCTTTGAATTCGATACGCCATCCATTTCAACAACTTTACAGTTTGTGTTTTCAGTAGTTTATAGTGATTTTTGGAAAGTTTTTCAATGGATGCCGAAGCTCAGGGTATTTACTTAATTGTGATATCAAAATATGTTTGTTTTTCTTGATGATTAGTTTATTTTTGAAATGAAAATGACTTATACTAAAATATTAATATTTTTGACTAAATTGTTTAGAAAAAAGGTATTTTTATAATAGTTCCAAAAACATGATCGGGCAAACTTTTTTTTTTTTTTTTTTATAGTTAACTATACATTGTAGTTTGCTATCCAAGTAGAAATATGTCAGTCATCTTGCCACCATTCTTTTTACAGACAGTTTATATTTCATAGGTATTTTTTGGCCATTTTGCAAGTTTACTTCAGAAGTTGTTTCATTTTAGGTTTGGCACCAAATGACATCCAGATGTTTAGAAGATCATTATACATGTTTTTTAAAGATAGCAGTAAACGAAGACTGGACGATATTTCAAGATTTATGGAAGGTTACGGACAGCATATAGAAGACAAGGTATGGAAGAAGACATTTTTATGATTGAACAGATAAGAAGACAGTTTTTATGATTGGCAGCTTTAATTTATGATTAGGACTAAACATTTTTAAAAAAGAAGAAATAAAAGCAATATTAACGAAATATTGCCAAGGAGATGTAAGAGTGAAATTATTAAAGTTTTGTAATGTTTTACAATAATGAATAATTTGTGTGAAAATAGTTTATCTCTTATAAGAAATATATAGAATCATTTTGATTTGGAAAACAATGCCAATTGAGTTATTTGTGACTGTGATACAAAGTGTGACTTCATAAATACACAGACTCTCGCCGTGTCACACAGGAGTATTTACCTCAAAATACGGTCAAAAGTAAAAAAAAAAAAAAAAAAAAAATTAATAATAGACACTCAATTTGCATTGTTTGCACACCTCACTAATCGAGCAAGAATAAATTGGTTCCAAATAAGGCCTGAAACCGCCCGATAGAGGCGCAGGTAGTCGGAATCTCGTCGATGTTGAATGCGCACGCGTCTTTGAGTTCGATACGCCCTCCATTGCAGCAACTTTACAGTTTGTGTTTTCAGTAGTTTGTAATGATTTTTGGAAAGTTTTTCAATGGATACCGAAGCTCAGGGTATGTAGTTAATTGTGATATCAAAATATGTTTGTTTTTCTTGATGATTAGTTTATTTTTGAAATGAAAATGACTTATATTAAAATATTAATATTTTTGACTAAATTGTTTAGAAAAAAGTTGTTTTTGTAATCGTTCCAAAAACATGATCGGACAAACATTTTTTTTTTTTTTTTTTTTTTTTGTAGTTAACTATACATTGTAGTTTCGTATCCAAATAGAAATATGTCACTCATCTTGCCACCATTCTTTTTAAAGTCAGTTTATATTTCATAGGTATTTTTTGGCCCTTTTGCATGTTTACTTCAGAAGTTGTTTCATTTTAGATTTGGCACCAAATGACATCCAGATGTTTAGAAGATCATTATACATGCTGTTTAAAGACAGCAGTAAACGAAGACTGGATCAAAAATTATTGGACATGCAACAGAAAGTACGGGAGATTACGAAATGTCCACAAAATGAGTTTCGAACATTAACGAACCATCTGAGACATTTTAAATCGGATTTGAAGCTAAACATGGAACTCAGCCAACAATACAGAAACGCGTTTTTTAATTAAAAATGAAAACGGGCTAGAGAGTACCATAATCGACACTTTGTACATCAAAACAAGTTTCAGGAATTAACTGATCGTAGCAAGAAGCGAAAAACAAAAGAACTTCGAGAACACGTGCCTGTTCAAAAATTAACATACGCCGCCAGTGTTAGTCAACGAAAATCAGAAAACATCGAAGCATCGAAAATAATAAAAGAAGCCCCTGCAACTCCCACAAGGGCCGAAAAGTTTAAAAAGCGCTTTGTGGGGTTCAAAACATGTCCGATTTTCTTTAATTCGCTAATTAAAGAAGCAAAAAAAGGATTGCTATCCGAGGGAAAAGTCTAAGCGTGTAACCGAAACTTGTGCAGAAGTTCACCTCCAAGACTTATTAACTCACAAAGCTTCAAAACTATGGAAATATCTAGAGGATGTATTTGAAACCTGTACTCCAGAAGAATTAATTAATTTGGAACTTATAACGAAATGGGGCTGTGATGGTAGTCAACATACTTTACGAGACGATTCGAGCAAAACTTTCAAGACGATTCAGGAACTGATGATTCAAATATATCTAGAGGATGTACCGTATTGGCCCGAATAAAGCACGACCTCGAATATACACGACTCCCAATTTTTCGAAATCATTTCAAGAAACATCAAAAAATCAAAAGAAAATTAAAAAAGAATGGTAATACTGACATATTTATAGATAGTTCGATATGAAATTGTAATAAATTTAAGATAAAGGAATTGGAAAAATATAATGAAAATAGATTTTTCATTCCGTATTTGAATAAGAACAGCTGGCGTTTAAAAGAAATTGGCAAAAAATATGGAGTAAACTTAACTTTTGAATACAGGAATAAATTAAAAAATATGTTGCACAAAAAAATAAACAGTAATGACAAAAAGTTTGAAATGGGTATTGTGTTTTAAATTAGACTGCCTGAATTCCGATTTTTTCTATCTTGGAGAGACGAAAAGAACGGTCCAAGAACGTATGGGGGAACACGAATACTATATTAGACAAAAATTAGTAAAGGAATCGGAAATTGCAGAACATTGTAAAGACAAACGACATTGTATTAATAGTGAAGTAAAAATTTTATGTAATGAAACAAATACAAAAATTAGAAAAACAATAGAAAGCTTATATATTCGCAATTCGAAAGAAAAAAGTCTCAATAGAAATGAGGGAGTTAAAGTAAGTAAAAGTTTAGTAAAATTAGCTAGAGATATGCTTAACAAAAATTTTGTAACCACTAATAAAAAGGTAATAATTGAAAAATGAAAGAGTTAATAATCTTTAATATATAAAAATAGTTATATTTTTCGTTAAGAATTTGTGATTATTATATTGTAGAATATGATTTCTTCTTAATATTGTATTAACGTTTGTAATTGTTAGTATGATGTTTTAAGGTCATTGTAATAAAAAGAATCTCGCTAATTATTGTTATAATGAAAAACGCTTGAGAAAGAGGAGACGCTCCATATCTTCTTGAAAATTCGTTTTTTCTGGTAATAAATGTAGTATTGTGACATTTATTTCTGGTAGTGTGGATAATCTTTAATAATATATATTATAAAAGAGAAGATTTAAGGAAGAAATATAGTTTGTTTGTATATAGTAAAATATTACAATGTAATTTTGGAGATCAAAAGAAAATTTTGGGGCAGAACCCAACGCCATCATCACCGCGAATTTGTCGTCCAATTCGGATAAGATTCCTACATGAAACTGCTGATATTACAAAAGTAAAACAATTGACAAAATTCGAGTTATCGTATTCGAATGGAGCAGTGATGTATGTTCTGCAAATCTTGGTTCCGACTGTGGTAGATGCAAAGGTGAGCAATGCGATCACAAATACAACCTCTGCTACGTATTATATTTACGAACTTCATTATACACTTTAAAACAAATTATTAGAACTTAGCACTTGCGCTCCAGCTGTGTTCGAAGTTGACATCTTCAAAAAGTCACATTATGGAATATTTTTAAATTATTTATTGATGCGTACATGCAGATCAAAGGCTCACGACGACAAGACAGATTACATATGGTGACCACAGCTTCCGCTCGTGGTAGACACTACTGCACCGAAACTTGTGCAGAAGTTCACCTCCAAGACTTATTAAGTCACACAGCTTCAAGACTATGGAAATATCTAGAGATGCATTTGAAACCTGTACTCCATAAGAATTCGTTAATATGGAACTTATAACGAAATGGGGCTGCGATGGTAGTCAACAGAGTCGATTCCAGCAAAACTTTCAAGACGGTTCAGGAGCTGATGATTCAAATATATTCCAAAGTTCATTGGTTCCTGTAAGATTACAATGTAATATTGGAGATCAAAAGAAAATTTTGTGGCAGAACCCAACGCCATCATCACTGCGATTTTGTCGTCCAATTCGGATAAGATTCCTTAATGAAACTGCTGATATTACAAAAGCGAAACGAAATGTAGAGAACCAAGTAAAGCAATTGACAAAATTCGAGTTATCGTATTCGAATGGAGTAGTGATATACGTTCTGCACACCTTGGTTCCGACTATGGTAGATGCAAAGGTGAGCAATGCGGTCACAAATACAACCTCTGCTACGAGATGTTATATGTGTGGAAAAACATCAAAAGATTTCAAGGATTTTAAAGCAACTAAGACTGAGAATCCTGAAACACTCAGATTCGGAATTTCACCTTTACATGCGAGAATTAGATTCTCTGAGACTCTTCTGCAAATCGCCTATAAACTGCCTTTGAAAAAGTGGCAAGTTAGAGGTCAAAATGAGAAAAATATTAACAAAAGAAAGAATACAAAAAGATTTCAAGGCAAAAATAGTAGATGTCCCGAAAGTCGGCTTCGGAAACTCAAACTCGGGAAATACATCCAAAAGGTTTTTCAGCGATTTTGAAACAGATGCTGAAAATACAGGCATCGATATATGTCTCATACAGAAACTGAGAATAATATTAGAAGCCATTTCTTCTGGTTATGTAATTAACGAAAGCAAGTTTGCGAATTTCGCAAATGAGACTGCGGATTTTATGTTAAGTTATATGGTTGGCATCCAATGACACCTACATTACATAAAATCCTCGTACGTGGTTCTGCCATTATTAAACATGCCCTTCTGCCTAACGGACAACTATCAGAAGACGCTGCTGAAGCCAGAAACAAACATTTTCGATCTTACAGACTCGATTTTACGAGAAACTTCTCAAGAGAACTATGTAATACATATGTCTTCCATAGGCTTTTCCTTACTTCAAATCCATTTCTGAGCTGTAGACGAAAACGGCAGAAACTCAAGAGCAGCGGGTGTTTCTTACAAGTAACAATAGAATTACTTGTACAAGTGGGTCCGGAAGATATCCAAGAACTGAGTAGGAACAGTTGTGGGTGGCTGAGTTATGTATTCTTAAGATTTTATTCTATCATATTTGATTAAGGTACCTCAGCCATATAACGCCATGTATACCTTTAACGCCACCTATCTAATTCTTCATAAATATAAGAGATGGCGGTACTGCACTAAAGTAGTTTGCATTGACATGCCATCTAGTGTTGAAGTGAGTTACTAGCAGACCGCCAACATTTTCAAGTGAAATTATATTTCCACCTTTTCGTTTCGAGCACTGGTTCTGAAAAGCTGCTACTATATCATAAAATATAGATTTTTTTAATGTTCAGCAAAGATTAACTATATAAATCTATATATTTTTTTGATTCTTGAAGATTCTTCTATGTAGATAAGTGAACTGTTATTTTTAAAATTCGGAAATTGTAGACAAACAAGTGTATCATGTGATCCATGTGCTCAGTTGCGCTTTAACGCCATGGTAGTATTAATGGTCTACATGTACGATTTTAGGTTACGTACGACATTTATAAGTTACTAATATATTTCATGATAATATAGATTTTTATCTTATTTATTATTTTTCTTTTAGAATCGAAAAATGCCGAAATTAATTAATTTTTACATTTCCTCTTTTGTTCTAGCTACAGATTAGAAAGACTGTGTTAATTTCAAGTGATTTTTTTATTATTTTTTTACAGAAAATCAAATTTAGTTGCTTTTTACTGTAATTTTGTACAAATAATGTTTACAATGATGGAATAATTCTTAATTTTAAATAAGTTACTAGAAAGTAGGTAGCATTAATTGGACCAGGTGTTCCTAATAACGCCAGTTTGCAAAGTTTTTTTATTTGAGTTCTCATACTTCTCCAGTAAAAGTTAACATAAGTTTCATTATAGTATGCTTCAAACAGAAGATTAAACTTTCTTGGTCGTCTTTCGATACACCTTATTTCCAGACTTATAATAATTTAAATGTTAAGGTGGCGTTATTTGGGCAGGGTATCTGATTACAGTTTTTCAAAATAAATCATAATTATTTCACATATATTTTTATTTTTTCCAAGATTAAATATACTGTATAGTATTTGAAGAGATAATTTAAATAATATATATTTTATTTATTATGAAAATTATTAATAAAATTTTAATTCTGGCTTCAACGGCAAAAGTTAAATAATTATCTTATATGCTAATGTGATAACGTCATACAGCAAAGTGATAAAAAGGCGAGACAGAGCCTCGCTTTAGTAGTTCAGCGCAGTTGAGCAGTTCAGCTCATTAGCAGTTCAATGTGACGAAATGGTGCTACAGTAGTAGTGCAGCAGAGCAGTTGAATGCAGTCCTATTCAGCTGTTCAGCAGATTAGCTGATTGGCACAATAAGAAGTTTCAGAGGAATAGCTGATGGACGAATCAGCAGGTGCCAATGTAAATGGAATTGTGAGAAGTCGCTCCGATATTCACCGTAAGAAGCCACTCCGTGGAAGATACAGTCCCCAGAAAATACAGTCGGACCTCTATTTAACCAACCTCTATTTTGCGAATTTCTCTATTTTGCGAGCTTTTCTTTGGAACCAAGAACATTTTGCTAATTTCTTCGTAAACCTCCAAATAGCGAAGTGCATGTTCTATTTAACGAACTTTTTCGTGGTATCTCTTTATTTTATCCTTAAAATGTTTTTATTATTAATATTCCCTTAGAGAAAATGAAAGAAATATGGATATAGCTGAGGGAAAAAGAAGAAATTGTTGATGATGTGCTGTTTGATGATTATCTTTCACTTGATTTTGAAGTTGAGACCTCGGAAACACTAACTGAGTCTGATATTTTGGACAGTGTGAAAAATAAAAACAATACAGCAATGAATTGCGATGAAGATGAAGATGATGAAAATGGAAATGATCATGATGCAGAAATCAAAAAACCTTCGTATGATGAAATGCAAAAATCATTTGAAACAATCCGACGCGGGTTACAATTTTAAGAAAATACTGAAGGGTTTTTGGTTCATTGCAAAGTTGCGAGACGTACAATGAACGAAAACACTTTTTCAAAAAAAAAACTCAGACAAAATTAACAGACTTTATTAGTAAAATTTAAGTACGCATATGGTAATGTTTGCTTTATATTACTGTTGTTCTAATCTATAATGTCAGAAAAGAATCTGAAAAGGACCCATTACAACAGTGAAAAGAAATTTAAATGATTCAGCAGAGTATTATTAGAATTTACCAAATGACACTCAAATACTAGAACATGGAAAAACTTTATATTCATCAAATAAGATTTAATACAGATAACAATTATCTAGAATCTTAAATGGTATTCTAATGCATTCATTTACGCATTTAAATCAAAATATGTTCAATAAATAAAACAACTAGTTTACAGCTCGTGCATTATAGAATTATTAAAACTACTGAAAACAGTCTTTCAATTCAGTCATCATGAATCAAGTACAACATCATAAATTC
>JAFIDM010075661.1:2748-21413 GCA_023159025.1 Thereuonema tuberculata | reverse complement strand
TTAAAAGAAATATAATAAAAAAAATAGAGATAACAAATGGAAAAAAAAGATATAAACATAGAACTGGTTAACCAGACTTTGGACAGGAAAAAAAAAAAGAAAAAAAAGTGATCTGCTTTGAGACTTTGGACAACCCTTACCGCAAGCAATAGTAGACTTCACCGATATTTGCATACTGCTTGATCTCCACCTATTCATATATAAAGACTGAACTTTGTAATTATTGTGTATGTATCTTTGCTTGAAAATGCCATATCACTTATTATGGCGAAATCGATTGCGAGAGTGTAAGCTCTTTTATTTTGTAATTTTGTATTTTTTAGTCTTGTGCTTTGGCTTAAATATATTATGTTTATTAAAATAATTTACACACGTTAAAGCAATTTCATTCAAACTTTAATTTGTTATAACTTTTTAACAAATTGAGATAGAATAAAAATTCCAACACATTTATGTTATTTGCATACATGACTACCATGTGTGTCAATATGAACTGAATCCGTCAACTAATTTCAAAATGGTGGACCCAAAAACCTACATTTTTCAATGGAAAATAGGCTCATCCAACCCTAACTCAAAAACCGATTGATAGGTGGCAGTACAACACAGGTAAGACAGGGCAGTTACAGCAATTTGATAATAGATGGCGCCTTTGTGCGTAGCCAAATAAAACCAATAAACTTATTTAAATCTCCTTAACCGGAAATACGAATTAAAACATAGAATTATAAAGAAATAAAGCCACTAGGAAAGCATCTCTATAACTGTAATTTCATTAATAACTTAACTGACAAATTTACATAAAATTTAAATAGCAACTTTAATTTTTATATGAGTATACAATGTATATAGTTAGGCCTAACTTCACTTGCACACACTTAAAAAATGTCTGTACTACTTTAATTGTGACATTTTCCGATAGAAGCGCTTTATTCGGATACTTCAAAATAACCAATTGGAATACAAATTTTTTTGCTTCTATTCGTTCACTTAACCCACTTGGATACTTCGATAATCCAATTGAAATATACCATTTTGTCTTATTTGTTTTCTTTGCTTGCCTTGACCTTGAACATAACTTCATTGGCAGGTGTGACAAAACATTTAATATCACTGTTCCCATCTCCATCTGCCGACTGTGAAACAACATCAATGGATATTCGAATCGCAGAAAGAGCCGTTCAATTTACAAAGAATATGATCACTTTGGACGCGGAGTTTGATGACATTCGTGTTACGGTAGCTGTCCGGGATAACGTTGAGGATGTCAGCTGGGAATCTGAACCTGTTTTTGTTTTTGTTAATTTTGTTAATCAGTGTAAAATATAAAATTTGTAAAATAAAAGATTTATGTAAATTTGTCAGTTATTAATGAAATTACAGTTATAGTGATGCTTTCCTAGTGGCTTTATTTCTTTATAATTCTATATGTTTTAATTTTAATTCGTATTTCCGGTTAAGGAGATTTAAATAAGTTTATTGGTTTTATTTGGCTACGCACAAAGGCGCCATCTATTATCAAATTGCTGTAACTGCCCTGTCTTGCCTGTGTTGTACTGCCACCTATCAATCGGTTTTTGAGTTAGGGTTGGATGAGCCTATTTTCCATTGAAAGTGCCATAAATTTAGGTTTTTGGGTCCACCATTTTGAAATTAGTCGACGGATTCAGTTCATATTGACACACATGGTAGTCATGTATGCAAGTAACATAAATGCGTTGGAATTTTTATTCTATCTCAATTTGTTAAAAAGTTGTAACAAATTAAATGTTTTTACGCCCCCATGCGGATATCTCGAAAACTATTAACCGGAGATGAAAATGAATATCAAATTCGGACTCAGCGTTGAAAATTCTATAAAGTGACTCATAATCCAATATCAAATTCAGAGTAACACTTCGCGGACTTGTCAACGAAAGTTTTCTTTTTCTTTAATTCCTATGTAATTGTGTGTTTTTCGGTGTGGACTACGGTCTAAAGTTTTATTTCTTTAGAAAAGAGTCATAGAGTAACAGACAGACGAATTTTGGCATCGGATCCTTTGATTTCATGTAGCTGGAAGTAGTGACGTAGCAACGCCTTTGGGGGCCCGGGGCGGGAGTTCCATTATTCAACAAACCAAAAAAACCGGAAACTCCAAATCAAAAAAAAAAAAAAAAAAAAAAAAAAACGGAATCTCCAACAGAATCCACCAAGCATCCAAGGGGATACTTGGGTGGATGAGGCCCCTAGGCTTGCTTTTGGCTTTTTGGGGGGCCCGGGGCGGTCCGCTCCCCCCCTTGCTACGCCACTGGCTGGAAGTACGTCATGTGACGTAGGCGCCGCCATTTTGAAACATCGTTTTGTGATCTAAAAACGAAGGCAGTTGTGATACAAAACAAATACGATTTTCTGAAATTCCAGTAGTCAATTAAAGCAAAAAGAAAGAATCGATATTGTTTAATTATCAGTGTTTTAAAGTCCAGATGAAGTTTATTTATTTAAATAAGCTTACTTTGTTTAGATGAATTTTGAGCTGTATTTTGAAATGAATTTGTTTATTTTCCATCTAGACAAAATTTTTGTTATCAAGTTTTATACTTTGTAGCCTTATTTTATTTTTTCTAATTATTTATCTCTTATTGGTAATTTCAGTAATTTCTTTTAAGTTTTTAGATCATTCTTTTCTAATATGTGAAAAACTTAAAAAAATAATAGAACTTTGAGATATTTTTATTTATATGCATTAAGTAAACTGCAAAGTATGAGTTTCCCTTTTTTTCTTATATATATATATATTATTTATTTCAGAGATAAATTGTTATTTACAATACTAAAAATACACTGTTGTATGAAATGTTGGATTATCCCATTATGAGATAATTGATAACATCTTCCAGTTAATCAGAGGTAAATTTATGTGAAATAGTGGAATATGCCAGTGAAATAAAAATCCATCGTAGGATAAGATAAAAATTAAACTAATTTGTAAATTGAAAAACGAATTAAAAAAACAACAACGAAGATATTTATTTATAGATTAAAATGAGGGGGAAAATATTACTATAGAAAAAGAAGAACGGAAATAAAAAGATTTTAAAATTGTGAAAAGTAGATGTAAATAGTAGAATAATTAGTTTGAGTAGATAAGATATAAGAATTAGGAATATTTCAGAAATGGTAAGGAAGCAAAATTAAAGGCAGTCTATTAGTTATTCCTCCTTCCGTTTTCGCCATAATTAGTTTCCGCCACTGATATTCCTAAAACTCTTCTAATTTACAAAATTTTAAGCACAACTACGTAGGAAGAAGTTTACTTTATATCTGTATGCTTTTAAATTCGAATTTATAATATTACTACGAAAATGAAACGTATCTTTCAACTGTTCATTCAAACAAAAAGATAATCACATTTCAGAATTCTTGCAAAACTCGGTAATACAAAAGGATTTCAGTGAATTAAGAAAATAGGAAGACAGTCTCCCAAGTAGGCCTCTTTTTTTTTTTTAAAAAAAAACCCTCCTCAAAGGGAAGTGATGTCCTTTGAAGTTAACCCCTATTGGTTATCCAGAAGGCATTAGCCCATGGGGTATTTTTCGGTTAATTCCACCTTTGGTAATTTCTTCTTCCGAAGAATTCGAAGAGGGTTGCTCTATTATTTCACCATCTCTCGAATGTTCTGGTCATCTGCGTTGGCTGGCGTTCAACGAACAATTAGGCGAAATTTTCTTGGTACCTGACTGATTTACTGTAGCAGATATTTAGCATCTTCACTTCAAGGGTAAATTCATTTTTAATTTTCTTTTTTTTACTAGTTCAATGTACGTTAGGATACACTGAATATGTTAAAGGTCTTTCTTCATTAATGAAGTTCTGAATTAATGAAGAACTACCTATATACAATAACGACACTAAAAATAAACATTAAACGAATGACCTGGACGTGTGTTTTCTTTCTATTAGAGCGGCCAACAATGAATCATTGCAATTAAAATTCATTCTTACGCCGATTTAACAATCGTCGCCATTTTTATGCATCTTTAGCGGAAGTTTGTTTCATTATTGAATCACCTTTTCTTTCGTTATTCAAGTCGCCTACATATTAAATACTATTGCAATTAAAAATTAAAAACTTTGTAAAATAGATGTTATTATAATGTAGATTCCATTCAATAGCATTCTTATGTTATAGCAGGTAAGTTCTTTTTTTTTTAATTATAACCAATGGGAATATTATTTGAAACAAAATTATGTAAAATCAAAGAAATATTAATTATTTTTTTATGAAGTATTTAAGGAATTAAATAAATAAACTTTATATCTAGTGACAGCTCAAAGTTCATATTAACAAAATTCCGTTGACTTAATTGAGCACTGAAATCAAATTCACTGGAAAGTTCGCTTTATAAATCATGTACCATTTCAATGCAAAACTTTATGTTGCACTTGAATCACTAAACTTTAACTGGATTCATTTCTCTTAATACTGATGCTCATGATTTAATCAATATTATAAATATTATCTTCCGTCAATATATTTCTAATTACGTACTTCACACTAACTTTCGACGCAGACTATTGTACTGGTAAGGTGAGGGTTAAGTCACATCGAGGTCAATCTGGAGGATTTCAAATCGTTCTGTAAATGATATAAATGCAATATAAAATCTAGAAATTTAAAATAGGATTTATATTCTCCAAAGTTTATATATATATATATATATATATATATATTGTGACAATACTCATATGTCAATTATTATAATACTTGAAATATTAGAATTTTAGTTGTATTATTTTTGCCTTTGCAAATGTCAAAGAAATGTCAACTAAAGAAAAAAAAAAAAAAAGAATTTTTTTTTTTTTTTTCCGAAACATTGTTTTGTAAAGCTAATGGCGGAAAGACTTCGTTAGCGTTAGTTTCTAGTCATTATTAGTAATTTTATTTTATTTTAGGCTTTAATTTAATTTTAGTCAAAATCTTAGGAATTTTAGGAATAAATCTTTAAGTTTTAAAATGTTAGAATTTAATATGATAGATTTAGGAGTTTAGATTAATTTTAAAATATTTAAGGATTTAAGATTCATTTAGCTTAGATTAGATTTAATTTTTAAAATAAGAAATTAATTTTCTTTTGCTTTAATTCAGCCGAGTTTATTTGAGTTTGGGAATTTTCTATTCTTAGGAATTTTCCGTGAGGTCATCATTCCATATTAGGAATTGTTGTAAGCATTGTAATCTTATTGGTTAATCAGCATTATCTCTCGATATGAGGTAATAATGAGGTGATCTCCCTTATTTGGGCAGATATGCAATCCTGCTATCTGAATGGTCAAGGGGACGCGTGACGTCATATAGCGGCACTCTTAAACTTATTTAAAGGGGTGTTCGGAGAAGTTCTCTCTCTCTTGCCTGCTGTTCCCTCGCCGTTTTGCTCTCCTGACCTTTGCTACAATGCACCTGGCCTCGTCGACCGCCGTGAGCGTGGTATTGGAAGCCACGTCTCAGATTATCGGCAAATCGAAGTCATGTCGACTTGTTTGTTAGAAATAGGGCGTGTTAAACCAAGTTATCCTTAGTTAGAATAGGCAATCCATGGATAGCCTTAAATTTCTATAAATTATTTGTGAGAAAAATTACTGAAATTAATTTGCAAAGCAAGGTTTGCAAATTTTCTGTTTCAATGCACGTGTACACCCGTGCAGGATTCCGCGAGTTATTTAGTGCTCCCCAGTTCAGTTAGTGCAAATTATTCGTCTATTTCAGTGCGTCGTTCTAAGCCATAGCTTCGCCGAAATTGTTATTCTCAAGTGAAGTGACATATTATTATTTGCAGTGTTCAATAAAAGTGTTAAGTTTAATTAATGTGGTGAATGCGTTGTGCTTCTTTGTGCGTGAACGTGAAGTGTGGTTCCCCCACGCTCCGAATGGACTGGATTAGTTTACCGGGCATGTAACGACTTTGGAGGGGGTAGATAGAAAATTCACCGAACGGACTTTTCGGTTGGCGCCCAACAAATACCCGAACAACCCCTGAAAGGCTAAAATAACCCCCAAGAGCAGCGTCCCGTTACAATATATATATATATATATATATATATATATATATATATATATATATATGATAACTGAAAGAAGGCACGACTTTCTATGTAAGTATTTGTGGGAAATTCAATTTTTCTTCAAGGTAAAATTAAATCAAAATTAGCTTCAAGGCTTTGAAATATTTATTTTTTTATTTTTTTGTTCATTGAAACTGAAAGTTAAAAGTATGTTCTTTTGTTGTGTGTGCACGAACTGAAACAATGCATGTGTTGAATACAGCACGAATGTGTGTGAGGTCAATTGTTGATAGTAGATCGTAAAATGGCGTTGCGAATACAAACTGGAGACTAGCAACGATGCTAAGTTTGTATAATAGAAATCGGATAAATCCACATCCGATATTATGATGGATTAATTTGAGTTAAAAGCTTATCTTGTGTTCAATTAAAAGGCAGACAGCCTTTAGTATTAAATGAATGAGAATTACTTGTAGATTTAAAGTTAATTCTCGATAACTGGCTGAACCGAAGAGATGGGATTCTAAAGAGAGGTTACAACTTGGAAAGCGACCAACGCAGACGATGACTTGTTGACCGAAGTGTAATTCAGCAAGGAAGTATCCTTACCATTAACGTGGGTTGACGAATAAACTGACGAATCGGCGCTGGAAGTATTGTAAGTAAATTTTCCTATTTACCTCGTACATCTCGGATTTGGAAGAATGCCAACTAGTGAAATTCGAACACTTGAGATTGAGTTTTTCAAAGACAAAACCAAATAGGTGTTAAAGAACTTTAATATTGAAACACAACAAACAGATAAATATTTTGTTCGTGGATTGAAGAAACTGTAACGTCATTTATTACACGTAACATTATTCTATGCTAGGAATTATCGAATTCAAGTCACATTCAACTTAAGATAAACGAAAGTTAGTTTCGACGAAAGTAAAGAACTGTTAAACTAAAAGGTTTTAAGTTGTCACGCAAGAGTAATCATGATAATTAATAAGAAATTTACTATTAAAGGTTATTTTGATGAAAACCAAGAACTATTAAATTGAAGTATTCGTGTTATCATACCAGACTGTTTAAAGTGCTTAGTAAAGACTTTACTTTTAGAATGTTAAGTTAATATTGGATCAAAGAAGTTAATTTATTTAATTTAACTTAATCATTCATTCCAATATAATCCTGTTAGCACACACATGGTGAATATGATAGATAACTAATTCATACAAGTGATAGGACCAATAGAATATCAGAAAGTTCAGTGCATTAAACTTATGCATTATATTAAACTTCTGTTTATTTCACACATGGGTGAAAAAAAAAAAAAAACATTTTGTTAATATTTGTAACTTGAATAGTTAAAGATAAGGAATTTTCTGAATGAACTTTTAAGCATTAAGGAAAAGAACTTTAATTGATAGGAAATCAATTTAATTTAATTCAATTAAATTGAACTTTAATTTGTTAGAAACAAACGTTTCATGTTTTGTAGCTATTTGACTTTATAAAACATGTTAAGTCCATACCAGTTTACTGCTTATTTACTTCTCAACTCACATAGACTAAATACGCTCTGCTAAAACCAGTATAGGCAAATAATTCACTTAAATGCCGTTTGATATTTGTAGTGAGGATCCAAGGTAACAATTATTAATATTTAATCCCACAGTATTTATCTATAATTCCTATATACAGTGGAACCCCGCCATTCGTCCGCCTCGCTATTCGTCCAACTTTTTCAAGTAAAATTGAACTCGCCATTCGTACGCTTGCTCGCGATTCGGACAGCGTGACCTTGTTACTGGCCACCCCACGCGGTCGTTTCAGTTCAGTCTCGTGCTAGCTTCCGTACGCTAAGCATCATCCACGCAAGCTTCATGAAACTTTGTGATATTTTATTGTTATTTTTGTTATTTTTATTGAAAATAGTGCAGCCATGGGTCCAAAAAAGATTACTGATTCAACTAAGCCTAAAAGGAAAGCAGTGAGAACGACAATTGAATTGAAAAAAGAACTCGTTGCGAAGTTTGAAAGTGGAACTCGTGTCTCTGACCTGGCAACTCAGTATGACATGGCGAAATCAACCATATCGTCTATACTGAAAAAGAAAGACATAATAAGAGAGGCCTATATATTTATTGTTTTCATAGTTTTTATGTATTTTACGCTTAAAGTATTATTACAAAGGTTTATATAAGCAATCATCTCTGGGTTCTGGAACGGATTAATCCAATTTACATTATATCTTATGTGAAAAAATGATTCGCCATTCGAACTGCCTCCTGGAACGGATTGTGTACGAATAGCGGGGTTCCACTGTAATTAATTTATAAAAAAAAAACAGTAAATTTAATTACTGTTTATAAAATAAAAGCAGTAACTGAAAAGTGTGGCCACATTTGTATTTTAAAAGAAAGTACTTTTACATAAAAAAAGAAAAAATTAAGAATAAAAACAAAGAATAAAATAGCGAAAAAATATATTAGTGTTACTATATTAAATTATTCCTAAAATAATTTAATTAGTTGTAGTTAAAATAAAAGAAAGAAGGAATTTAATGCTTGAAAAGAAATTTAGATATTTTTTTTTTTTTTGGATGAGTTCAATGAAAATTTAAATATTCAAATGAGTATTAAACGTAACGAGATGCTACGTTATAAAAGAGGACGGCGAGCCTCGTTGTGGAGTAGTGTGAAATTTCCAGCTGAAGCATCCTGGATAGTAAGTAGTTGGAGTACGCAAGATATTGAAGTAACTATTATTTAAATCCTAAAGATTTACTACTATACAGTTACAACTATAAGAAGCGAGTATTTCCGTTTCTAATATATTTCGTGTAAGACGAAAAGCTGAAATATTAGAAGAATCGAAGTTGGAAGTCAACTAGCATTAAACAACTCGATTACTCCAAGCAAATATACGATAAGAAGAACTCTTGACGATTACCAGTTTATGTTTAAACGAACTTTAATTATTATAAATAGAAAACGTCCGTTATTATTCCCTTCTTGTGTAATGAGAAGATTTTAATCGTCAACCCGATTCTAAAGCGCCGTGAGTTCTCAAGCAGACGAACTGTTCCAAAGTATTGTGGGTAGGAGAAGTCAAGTGAGTGCGAAGCCGGCGCCATATTCAAAGTGCATTGAATAAGATGGCTTCTACAAAGCGATGTTGGATAGAAGACTAGAAGACTGGTTGAGGAATTCCAGACGAATGGTTTTCAACGCAAACCATGCCACCAAGATGAAAAGCCGATAGCCTCCGTCGAACTGTAAGTAATTAATTAATTTTCATTTCCATTTTGAAGGGAGCACCTCGGTTGCTTAAGAAGAAAGGATTAATTACAAGGAGATTCAGTTCCACAAAGTAGTGCATCGGAAACAAACTTAGTTTATAGAAAACGAAGATAACAGAGTTAATTATTCACACAAGTGCATCATTATTATAGAAAAGCCAAATATTAATTATTTGTAGACAACTTTATTTATTCTAAACATAGAATACGTTCAAGGGAGAGCGAAAACCGTTATTATAGATAAACGGTATTTTCACACAGGTTAGGGCTGTGAAATGGGTGAAATGTATTAAGGCCATTAGAATAAATTTACGAGTAGCGGTAATTGTGAAATGAACTCTCGCGTTTTTATTTGAGAACTCTAAAGTGATTGTAATATACAATCTTTAATATTTATGTATATAGCAGTGATATTAAATATCTGCAAAGCGTGCTTAAGTTATTATTATTAGTAGTAGTATTTGATGAAATTGATTAAGGAATTAATTTCATAACTCCTCAACAGTAATTCAATTGTTGATTATTTTTCTCAAAATATCAAGACGATATTCATCACTAGGATTATTAATTTCCTAAGCATATTGAAGCTATTATCGTCGCTGTGTGAGTTGAACCCGCAAACACATTATCATTGACTAATTTCTCCAGTATCAATGCCGAAAGCTCCGCAGAAAATATCAATCTCAATTATCAAAAATAGGAAATATCAAAAATCTCACATACATCTTCTTGAAATCGACGAGCAACGTTAAGAATAATTTACCTACTTGTTTTTTGAGACCTTTTTCCTCGTCGAAATGTTGAATGTGAATCCAACGACCGCCATTTTGTTTTACATTTGAATGTGACCGACAGGCCAGGAAAGATAAATCTATCATCTGCGTTGCATTCTGGGAGGATCATTTCTCGCCGCGAGGACTGTAAGAACTGTTGCTGACCACATCAGACTTAAGACTTTTGTATATAACTGAAGTGTAAATATTTTTGAGAAAGCAATTTTAATGACCACTACAATAAATCATTTTATGATTTTATTCTGTATCCACTAATTTTCCTGTTGTCACTCTACATCCAGCCCCGGAGGCAGAATGTTTTTTATCTTTCTGCAACGATTGATACTAAGACGAAAAACTTTCTGCGGGTGCGGGCGTTTTTTTCATTAATGTCCCGCAAAAAAAACGTTCAGTTTATACCGGGGTGGGCAGACTTTTGTAAGGTAAGGGCTACCTCAAATATACTCCAAGTGGCGAGGTCACCTTAAGACTATCCTCAACCAAAAAAAAAAAAAAAAACCGAATCTCCCAATCGACAACCAAAAAGTACGATATCTATACGATATCTTTCTGCAGCCGTCATTTTCGTTCTGCGACAATGTCGCGCCGTCGTTTAATATTCTGCTTCTGGGCATCCAGCTATGCGTTCTGCAAATTACCGTAGCAAATAGTACAATTAAAAAATTGAAACAAACTTATGTAATGATAGCTGTAAACTATTGGCATATTATAAATATAATTACAAATAAAAATAATGACAATAAATCGAATAATAATTTAAAGAAATTAGCAAAATAAAGGAATAGGAACTGTTTTAAATTAAAATGGAAATTTAGGAAAAATGGACAAAGAATTTTTCCGTCAGTGGAAACATTTGTTTCGGGGCGTATCAGATTAAATATTTGTTGGTAGAACTATCGAATTCAGGAATTTCAAAGGGTCAGCATACTGAAAATGCAGTCGTTTCTACATTATCGGTTTACTTCTCCCCGATTTCAAAATTTAATCAAGTACTCCTGGTAATCTATCCAATATAATGCACACCCTCAACATTTTGTAATACCAGCGCAGTTCTGTTTGAGCAAAACAAGTCTAGTGTGTGAACTTGTAATGGATCGATTATTAATCGAGTTTAATTTCTTTTTATATTGTGGTCGTGGTTACGAAATTAAGTTTTTGTTTTTTTCCTATTGTAAAGCGAGTGGAGCTGATGTCAAATTTAAGTATTTTCAGTTATTGATGTATAGAGAGTGGATCTGAATTATTCATAGATATTTTTGTTTTATTTTTATTTTTATAATTATAAGAATAGAATACATAATTAATACATAATTGTTATTAAATAATTTATCTGCATGGTTATTTATTAATTAGTATTTTCTTAAATTTATATTAAGTATTAAACAAACTAAAAATATCATCAGAAGTATCCATCATCTATAAAAAAAATTTTGATATCCATTATAGAGTTCTATATAATATTTCTCTATAAAAATGCATATACTTATTCTTTTTTATATAGAAATAGGTATAGAATTTCTTTTGGATTACTTTTCTACAGGTGGTTGATTTGGAAATTCTTTATAGAGTTCTATAGAATATTTCTCTATAAAAAAGCATATACTTGTTTTCTATCGAAACAGCTATAGAATTCGTGTAGAATGACCTTTCTATAGAGGGCTGATCTGGGGAATCTATATAGAATTCTATAGATTATTTCTGTATAGAAATGCATGTACTTGTTTTCGATAAAACAGCTATAGAATTCTTACAGAATGACTTTTCTATAGAGGGCTGATCTGGGGATCTATAGAGTAGTCTATAGAAACCTATAGAGCTCTATATGATTCTACCAACCATTTTCGTAAGGATAGGTTCAAATCTTACTGAATTTTATTTGAAAAATAAAAATTTTCAAGTTATCACACATAAATTTTTGACAACTTTGATATGTTAAAATTATTTATCAAAAGATGGTTGTACTTTAATTCAATTACAGATCAGAGAAAGAAAAGGTGCAACTCATTATTATTATTATTGTTTATACTTACATAACCAATTTTGTTTTCCTTTTTCATATATGCCTGATCTGACATTGCTGGAACACCAATCAGAGCCAGAATTGTTTTTCAAGTACGATGTCCTCACCGTTCCCATTCAACCCCAAGGTTGATGTCCAATGAAATATCGGCTTTCCTATGCGCATGTTCAGTAGTCTGTATCCACTGCTGAACATGGCAGTGCTAAACTGCTTTTCAAGCCTCGCCGATGGTCTCGGCAAAAATGGAGCTTGCCGGAAACTCCAGTGGAACATCTGAAATGAAAAATCGGTAGTACATTCATACATTTTAGGGTCATTGCACAGAAAACGTACCTTTTTAAGTGCAAGGCACTTATTTACTTAAGAAATATTCAAACTTCATCTTTCAGTGGTTATAAACAGCAATACAAACCAAGGAAGATATGAACATTGGTATTCTTTGTTCTTTCATTTTACTTCTATTAAATTTTTAAACAACAGTGAAGAGATGTATACCTCCGTTACGTGTCACACGTGTTTCATCAGAAGGGTGGTTAATTATTGCATGAATTTAAGGAAATACTGAATAAGTGAGTCACATTGCATTTCTTACATTAAAAGGTGAACTGCAGTTCGACATAAAAAAAAATGAGAAAATGTTAGCTTGAACATATGTTTTCAGTTTTGAAAGTTTGTCACAGACTTTCCCTGTATCCTCCGTTCTGAAGATATTTTAACAAATTCCCATTAGATGGCAACGGTATTCACAAAGAGTGGATGAAGGAGGAAAAGACGCCGCTTTGTTTTAGCTCTGTCTTGTGTTTGGAGTAAAATAGTATGGTTTAACTACATTCTATCTAACAGTTTCTTCAGGATTGTCAAGACGGTTCTCATCTTTGTGTATCCTCCATTCTCAACTTAGACAAATAAATAACATTGGGAAAATACATAGAACTTGTTGAAATTATTCTTAAATACGATTCAATTACATTTTAAAGGATGTTCACGAGCTAACCTCACAATAAGCATGACAAACTAGGGAAATTTTGCAGAATGTATCCTCCGTAGATGTATCCTCCGTTACATTAACATTGAATGGAGGATAGTAATTTCGTAACAGAGGGTACAAAATCATTTATTTAAATACTATGTGTCTCAATAATTGATTTAGTATATGTACTATATTGTTTATTATCATTATCTCAATAATTAATTTAAAATATTTATGATATTGGAATATTTGTTTATTATTATCGGTAAATTTCTTTTCTGCTATTTTGCGATAAGTTAATGTTCTGTTTAACCACTCAGTTTCAGAATAAATTGAAATTTTACTTAAATTATGAGTTACGCTTTTAAAATATGGTAGATTTCATTACTGTATCTTATACTCTGTTACAGTTGTGTATCCTCCGTTCATATCAAAATTTTATTTTATTCCTAATTTCATGAAAAAGGAAGAAATAATGTAACAATTCATTTTTTAATTCAAAGGAGCAATACTACTGCTTAGAAAATAAATTTCAGATTTGTTTGTCAATATTTTTTTTTAAACATTTTTGTCTCTTAAAAGGTACGTTTTCTGTGGAATGACCCTTTACTGTAAATTTCAAAATATTATACGGATTCGTAATGCTGTTATCCGATTTTTTTTTTTTAATATTGATCTAAAAATTGAAAATAAAATAAAAACCAACCTTTCTACTAATCTAATTTGTTCAATGAAGAAACACAGATCAACGATGCGGCGAACTGTCAGTCGCTTTATTTCTTGATTTTCTTTCACTGTTTCAATGACAAGAGATTCATCGTCAGTGATGTCTAATGATGTTCCAGGCAAGGAAAGCTCGCTAGAATTTAATTTATCTGGCGCTTCACTGAAAATAGAAAAGTTATATCGAAAAATTTAAATGAGATTTTTTTGTGTATGGATAAGCTATAAAAATATTTCGAAATATTATAGATAATATTGAAATATTAGTAGTTCTCCCGGAATATATTCTTTTTTTAGATCGTTCGTTTTGCATTCATGCAGCATCCTTTCCGCAACACATATGGTATTGAGTAAATATGTTTGATTGTTATTCAACAAACCAAAAAGGCACCAAATTACAAAATATTTCGCCTCTGAGCTATCAATAGTGGGAGTGTGGGACGACCGTTTCGTCCTCTTTATGGACTCATCAGCCACACAAACCCTCTGTCGAAAGCTCAGATCGTGAAACCAAGTAATGAAATCCACCAACGCACCCGCCTGTGGGTTTCCAATAAAACAAAAGCAAAATAAAAAATCAAAACAAAAGAAAGAGCTTCAATTCCTGGTCTGCGAATCCGTCAGGCTCAAAGGAAATTGAAGAAGGCAAGGCTACTGGTAAGCCACATAAATAACCAAGAAATTCATTCTGAAAATTCTTTTGTTTACTTTGGTGCCTTTTTGATTTATTGAATAATTTATCACAGGCACGTTAAATTTCTTTATAATGTTTGACTGTATTTTTAGTTTTAAAATAAATATTTTATTATTTTTTTATCGATTTGTTATTGCTTTTAATTCTTCGAAATGATTTTTCATAAGAATAAAAAAAGTGAAACGCTATTCTTTCTTTTCCAGAATTGGTTAACAAATTAAATATTTAACAAATACTCCACTTAAAAGTTGGCAAGATTCCTCAATTGTTTTTTAGTAATGTAATAAATGATGCTTTTTTAACTGAACACAATTATAATTTTATCAAGTTTCTGTCTAACTTTTTACTTTATTTATAATCGCCATTATTTACTCTGTAATTCACTATCTATTACATATTTGCATTTGTTTACGTTTAAATATGATCGCTGAATAGGTTACTTTACAGGCATTGCGTCTGTGTGAAAAGAAAGTATTTATTCCATAATTTTCATCAGACCTAATTGTCATTAAGATTTTTAATTTTTATTTTTTACTTTAATGCTTCGGCTTTTTGTGATGCAATAATCAAGAAATAAGGGAAGTGAAATAGTAAATAACGTATTTATTGTAATAGGAAATGATTGGAAATTAATCAAGTAGATAATGATTGTTTACTTTCTCGATAATCGTCAAATTGCTTATTATTGATTAAATAAATTACTAAAACAAAAGTATTTGATCTGAAATAGTCGAAATATCAATTCTGTAGCATTTTTTACAGATACCACTAAGTATATCAATCATAGTCATTATTCTACTAAACTATTCACACAAATTAACAAGGACTTTTCGTTTAAAAGAAATATTGTCATTATATTGTTGCAAAATGGGAATATTTCGATTTTTTTTTTTTAGATAGAATTAAGAATTTTCTTGACTTATGCAGAAGAGATGGTAAAAATATTTAAGTTTGGAATAAATTTTTACTGACTAAAATTAAAAAAACAAACTAATATACAAACAAACTATACTTCTTCCTTAAATCTTCTCTATATATATTATTAAACATCATCCACCAGAAAATAAATTATTAAACATCATCCACCAGAAAATAAATGTCATAAACTACATTTATTAACTGAAAAAAACGAATTTTCAAGGAGATAAAATTCACCGTCTCCCCTTCTTCAAGCCATTTTACATTATAACAATAAATAGACTAGATTCTTTTACTACAATGACTTTAAAATATTGATATTAACAATTATAAAACGTTAATACAATAATAATAAAAGATCATACTCTACAATATAATAATCACATATTATTAATAATCACAAATTTAACACTTTAATTTTTCAATTATTACCTTTTTGTTAGATGTTACAAATTTTTTGTTAATCATTTCTCTAGCCAATTTTACCAAATTTTCACTAACTTTAATTCCATCACATCTATTGAGATTTTTTTCTTTTGAATTTCTGATACATAGGCTTTCTATTGTTCTTCTAATTTTTGTATTTGTTTCATTATATAAAATCTTTACTTCACAATTGATACAATGTTGCTTGTCTTTACAGTGTTCAGCAATTTCTGATTCTTTTACTAATTTTTGTCTAATATAATATTCGTGTTCCCCCATGCGTTCTTGAACTGTTCTTTTCGTCTCCCCAAGATAGAACGAATCGCAGTTCAGACAATCTAATTTATAAACAACACCCATTTCAAACTTCTTGTCATTGCTATTTATCTTTTTACACAAAATATTTTTTAATTTATTTCTATATTCAAAATTTAAGTTTACTCCATATCTTTTACCAATTTCTTTTAATTTCCAGCTGATCTTATTCAGATAGGGAATGAAAAATCTATTTTCATTATGTTTATCCAATTCTTTTATCTTAAATTTATTATAATTTCTTATTGAACTATCTATGAATCTGTCAGTATAACCATTCTTTTTTAATTTTGATTTCATACCACTTAGTCCTATATTAAAATCTTCTTCATTACTGGAATTATTATCAATTCTAATTAAATAATTCTCAATAATATTCTTTTTTATTTTCATATTGTGTCCAGAATCAAATTTTAAAATATGGTCACTTTTATAATCTTTAATGTAATGTTTCATTGTTATTTTGTTATCCTTTTTTATTAGTTTCAGATCAAGAAAATTTAATGAGTCATTGATTTCTTCTTCCATTTTGAAATGTATGTCTTTGTGTCTCTTGTTAATGTCACTAAAAAACTTAATAAATTGCCTTTTTGTTCCGAACCATAATATAAGTATATCATCCGCATAGCGATGATTTTAGGTTTCAGTTCAAAATAGTTGTAAAACTAAAGAGGAAATATCTTTAGATAAGTTTTCTGTTTTGAAAAGCTAATATTTTTTTCGAAAACACAACATTAATCTGATTTGATTTCATGTAAGATTAAATGAAGAGAAATTTAAAATATCTTTAAAATAATTTTAAATCATTTAATCCATTTTTTTTAACTCATAATGTAAGATAACAATATATCTATGAATTTCTTCTAGGGTTTGTAATTTTAGGTTTCAGTTCAAAATAGTTGTAAAACTAAAGAGGAAATTCTTCCCAGAAATTTAAATTTTAGTTAAAATTTTATATTTAGATACAAATGTAACTGATAAAGATAAGTTTTTATATACGAAACAAGGACAGATATAATCATTACAATCTTTCTTGATTCGTATTTGTTTCATATAAGTATTTTTTTTAAATATATAGGAATTATAGATAAATACTTACAAAGAAAGTCGTGCCTTCTTTCAGTTATCATAAATATATATATAAAATTTGGAGAATATGAATCATTCATATTTAAACTATCATATTTTAAATTTCTAGATTTTATATTGCATTTATATCATTTACAGAACGATTTGAAATCCTCCAGATTGACCTCGATGTGACTTAACCCTCACCTTAAGTACAATAGTCTGCGTCGAAAGTTAGTGGTAATTAGAAATATATTGACGGAAAATAATATTTTTATTATTGATTAAATCATGAGCATCAGTATTAAGAGAAATGAATCCAGTTAAAGTTTAGTGATTCAAGTGCAACATACAGTTTTGCAGTGAAATGATACATGATTTGTAAAGTGAACTTTCCAGTGAATTTGATTTTAGTGCTCAATTAAATCAACGGAATTTTGTTAATATGAACTTTGAGCTGTCACTAGATATTAAGTTTATTTAATTACTTGTAAAGAAATAAATGAATATTTCTTTGTTTTACATAATTTTGATTCGTCTAATATTTCCATTGGTTATCACAATTTAAAAAAAGAAAAAAAAAACTTACCTGGCTATAACATAAGAATGCTATTGAATGGAATCTACATTATAATAACATCTATTTTACAAAGTTTTAAATTTTTAATTGCAATAGTATTTAATATGTAGGCGACTTGAATAACGAAAGAAAAAGATGATTCAATAATCAAACAAACTTCCGCTAAAGATGCATAAAAATGGCGACGATTGTGTAGTGCCTATTGTTGTATAGCTACTATGAATTGCAGGCTTTTTCCCCCCTGGATTTGACTAACAATGACATGAATGCATGTCTTCTTTCTGTTAAATCGGCGTAAGAATGAATTTTAATTACAATGATTCATTGTTGGCCGCACTAATAGAAAGAAAACACACGTCCAGGTCATTCGTTTAATGTTTATTTTTAGTCTCGTTATTGTATATAGGTAGTTCTTCATTAATTCAGAACTTCATTAATTAAGAAAGACCTTTAACATATTCAGTGTATCCTAACGTACATCGAACTAGTAAAAAAAAAAAAAATTAAAAATGAATTTACCCTTGAAGTAAAGATACTTCGCTAAATATCTGCTACAGTAAATCAGTCAGGTACCAAGAAAATTTCGCCTAATTGTTCGTTGAACGCCAGCCAACGCAGATGACCAGAACATTCGAGAGATGGTGAAATAATAGAACAACCCTCTTCGAATTCTTCGGAAGAAGAAATTACCAAAGGTGGAATTAACCGAAAAATACCCCATGGGCTAATGCCTTCTGGATGACCAATAGGGGTTGACTTCAAAGGACATCACTTCCCTTTGAGAAGGGTTTTTTTTTTTTTTAAAAAAAAAAAAAGGCCTACTTGG
>JAFIDM010075660.1:0-12377 GCA_023159025.1 Thereuonema tuberculata | reverse complement strand
CTACATATTCGTATAGTATATACATCAAATTAAGCTAAGTCCAGTTCTAGGGGTTTTGCAAAGTTTTTGTGTTGCTTTGCGCTTGCGTATACTTTTGATATGATGGGCTTAGTAAAATTTGTAAATAGTCACCTCCTGCGATGGAGAACTTCTTGACGATACAAGAATGCAAATATATTTGGAAGATCTATTAAGAGTATCTTTTAAAATTTTAATTTTAAAGCGATCAGTAGAGCTTATTTTTCGTAATTCGCCATTGCATCAAACAACAAATAAAAAAAGCAAACTAACAATCCATCTACTGCACCTTCAAGGAGGAGAAACAACAAGAAATTAATGAAAACTTGTATTTAAATATACTGAAGAAATTCTATATCTTAGAATCCAATAGAAGAGAAGGTCGAAATAAAGGCTAGAGTCTAAATATGGGCTAGTTGAAATATTAGAGTACTGCCGCGCAGTGGAAATAAAGTGAAAATGTCTCTTGAATAACAAAGAGAAATTAGTGGAACAGTTGGTCACCTACAGTCAAGTTATTCAAGATACAGTGTGGTGATAAGTGGCAATCAAGCTATTTCATGACCAGGTATTTTTTTGTTATTTGCTAATCAAATTCTATTGAATCAAAAGCTGATTTGTAAAATGTATGACATTACTTACATTCTAAGCTTGTTCTAGCATAGTTTATTTATTGCATAAAACCACGTGATAATGGCCGGAACCGATCTTAATATTTACCAACTGGTCTAAATATAGGCTCTTTAAGAAGGTCAAAATATAGGCTAGCCCATAAATACTTTTTTATTTATTTGGAGCAAAACAACCAATTGATTTATAATTTCTTCTTTTCAGAATGCCCAGAAATACTCCAAAACATTATTCGAAAGGATAAAAAAAATTTAAAAACTCAATCTATCTGAAGATGATAGCGACCTAGAAATTCCACAAGGGGAGGGACCTTTGGATCAAATGTATTCAGTGTTTTATGTAGCCCCCAGTGATTGTGCAGGTGCTGAAATAGACGATTATATTTGTGACTTTGGAATAGACAATTAACATTTAATTTAATTTAAGTGTTTCAGCATTTCTACCCTTTTTTGAAAAACAAATTGAGTATTACAGTAAATTTTTGTTAGTAGTCCATATTTGAACCACAATTTCAAAAACCAGATTTCTGTGACTTTAAAGTGAAGCAATTTTGTTTGCTTATTTTTTGGTTTTGTTTATTTCAACCTTTTATTATAAAATAGACTCATTTTCGATATTAAGTAAACTGGCACAATTTAATTATCTTATTTTTTTTCTTGGTGAAATTCATAAAATAAAAGTGTTAGCCCATATTTGGACCTTCTCCTCTTTACACAACAAGATATAGTTGATATAAATGCCACCTTTCGAATAGCAAGAACAGTAAAGATCCCATAAAAGGTTAAAACAAAAACAAAAAACAAAAGAAGCTGCTAATTCATTTATGTTGACGGTGTTTGATACTTCTTTTACCAAAATTAAAAGTATTTTCTTATATCATCAAACAATAGATCTATTCCTTATAACTATCTAAAATATCTACGAACGTATTAAAAAACAAAAGAATTTTAAAATGCAATTTTAAGTCGAAAATACTCTCGTACATCTGTGATAATGATAACTCATTAACTATACATCTTAGAAAGCTGAAATTTTAGATTTATATATATAAAGAACAGCCCTGTTGGTTTTCGTAGAAAACGGGTTAGTAAATAAGAAGCTGTTGACTTTGACTTGATCTTTTTGATTCACATGTTTTCTTCTTCATTCTTTCTACATTCTGATTCACTATTCAAAGCTAAAAAAATAATAGATGAATAAAAATACAATAAAAAAAACTTTATTCAAACTCTGCAGGAACCTTTTTTTTTTTCTTTTTTTGGTTTTCGTTTTTTCGGGGAAAGGGGGGAGGGAGGGCTTACAGGAGACCGCTTGGAAACTTTATTGAGGCACCCTTCATCTTTGTTCTGATATACTACAGCGTATTCTCGTTAATCGCAAAGGTTGTTCCTGGAAAATTCCACAGGTTATTGAACGATTGGTCCTATAAGAAACATGAGGTTAGGTTCCTAAGGACCCTCTTCAATATACACTTTCGCCTACGAATGCTACCGAATTTTCCAGAACTAAGTAAGTCAAACACACGAATCTTATCCATTAAGCTCATCCCAATGCGTTTGGTCTTAGGAGTGTTTGGTCCTTAGAATTAAACTTCTCTTGTCATTGTTGAAATTTAATAAATTAAGCACAAAAACAGATACAAACACTTGGAATATTATCAGAAGGACGTGGAGACTTGTTAACACAACAAAAGCCACGAGAACAAGACTGGAACTTCTCTTGGTGGAGCAAATATTGTCTCAGCGCGGTAGGCCTCCAGAAATTTTTCGCTATTGTGCATAATCACAAATGATGCGAAGAGCGTGTGGCGAAAAGGTTACAATTTTATTAAAGCGGATAAGCGAATTCACGGATCGGAATCAGAGAAAAGCGAATTTGAGTAAGAGTGTATTGTGGTGTTTACGATGGGGACTTCTTTACTCAAACATCCAAAAGGAAGTCAGGAAATCAGCACACGGCAAGAAGGACTGTTACTAACGAAAATGAAGTGTTTTCAGTTTGAAACAAAAAGGATTTTCATAAAGGGAGTTACGATTTGGAAAAAATATGGAATTAATATTAAAAATTAATCATAATGTAAATCAGCTTATGAAAAAACAAATACAACAATTTCACAAATTACTCACCAGAGTTGTAATCGTAGATTTCTGAGCGAAATGAAACAATGGCATTACTTAAATCTTCGTCAATTCGAAATAAATGATCAAAATTGTTTGGATCACTATCTTTTGAAGTCCTAACAAACATCTGGAAAACAATTAATTCAGACATTATTTTTAAGTTAATAAATTATATTAATTATATATATGAAAAATCGAAATGGAAGCTTTTTGTTATTAAAGTCGGTTCATTATAAATCTGAAGACACGTGACAACTCCATATATGGTAAATGATTAAGCATTAGTTATTCCGCATACTTCCGTTTTGACCGTGGCTGTTGAACGCACACCGTTGTCAATCGAGTGGAATCATTTTGAATGTTGTTTTGTTATTTAAAGTCGTCTGACCAAAACAGAACTCTATCGTAAAACGGTTGAAGTAACATGTGTATAATCTCAATCAAGTGTTCAATATCGTTAAGGAAACTGAAGCCTTGCTTATTACTAAGCCTAGCCCATCGTTCGAAACCCGGGCAAGAAAAGACAGCGACCGGCACCGATAACAGAACTCGACGATTTCGATCTTTCAACTGTATTGTTGGTGAAATTTATTTTATTACTTTTTTAAAAAAGGCCCTTTTCACGGCCATCAAATGATACTGAAAAGACTGTCATATTTGCTGATCTATTGATAGATACAAACAAAATTATAATAAAACATAAAAAAAAAAGTAGGCATAAAATCCAAAACTAATATGAATTAAAAATACAACTGCACATGTCTAAAAACAAACTTTTTATGAAATCAAACATAAATGAATAAAAACAAAAATTATTAATATTGAAAAACCAACAAAAATAATAAAAATTAAACATTTATAGCGCGATGATGAATTTGATGCAAACACTGGAAGTAACTTATAACAACATTCCAGACGCGACCAAGCAATAATTCTATTGAAGAAAGGAAATGATAATCATTGGTTAACTAAGATCACGTGTCTTCAGAAATATAATGAACCTACTATAATAGAATATACTTTGATTCTATAACCTACCTTTCCACTGAACGCAGTTGCATCACTGTATATGAATTCAAAACCTGTTGAAAATTCGTTAGGCAGAGTGGGAAGGTCTTTTTCACTTTTAACATCAATGCAGATAGTACCTGGAGGAACCTTAATGAAAAATAAATATAGGAATCATTTGGAAAGCTGAATCACTTCTAAAGATTTAAATATTAAGTTTTGAAACAATTATAATCTTGCTGATTAATGCAACGATTATTTAAACTTGTCCACTTTTGGTTAGAATGATTGAAATGCTTTTCTATACTTTTCTATATTTTATAAATTTCAGCTCGTAAAAAGCACATTCTCATAATAAAGCTTTATAAAATAAGTTTTTACCATAATTCGTATTCATAAAAAAAATGCATAAATAATTTAATATGTATAGGGTGAACCAAAAGTCACAATCGGATATTATATAAGGTGCGCTATAAAATTATGAAATCAATTCAAAAATATGAAACTAGCGAAGGTACATTAAGTAGCGCACTACTTAAGTAGGTACACTAGCAGGGGTATAGATTAATTTACATTTAAAATAAACGTAAATAGCCGTATTTAAAGTTTTGTTTAATATTTTCGTTCTTTATTGTATTATTTCTATGAAGTTTCTACATATTATTTCTTATAATTTTATCATTATCTAAAATATTAGTTACTTTGTTATCACTAGTTCTGTTACAGTGAACATCTAAATGCATTCAGTTTACTGATTTAAGACATACGAGTTTATTATAATATAAATACTTGTAGGTCACATCTGAATAACTAAAATGCTGAAGGTTTATGTTCAGAAGAAAACAACTAGATGTTAAAAAAGTCAAACACAATATATATTTAATGATAATGATTTTATTCTGCTCACTTGTAAAATATTTAATTACTCAATAAAAATGATTTTACCACTTTCATTAAAATTTGTTGAAATTTACTCCCATATAGTTTCCTTCAATGAAATAGCATCGTAATCTTTGTTACTAAGGTCGTAGAATACTGGATACTGTTCAACCATAGCAATAAGCTTTTCATCGAAAGACATATCGAAAGAACTACACTTCAAAACGTACGATAAAGGCATCACAACAGCTGAGAGGGACTCTCCTGCGCATCCCTTCAGAACGCTTCAGAATCAGAACAAAATTGCTAGACGAGGGAAAAATTCCGATGCGTTCTGATCTGAGAGGCCGGTTCCAATCTGAGCGGAAGCAGTGTATGGACTTACATTGAAAAGATGACTTCCGAATTTTTCTGATCTGACGTTCTGATCTGATCTGAGACAGTTGGTGACCAGCCTAACTTCTCGGTTGTTGACAGTCCTTTTCCGCGTACAGTTAAATTCGCAACCATGTGCGTCTGCTTAATCTTAGGAACATTTCGGGAGTGACGACGGTGAATTTCTCCATATAAATCTGCAATAGATTCCATCTGAATCCCTCTTAGCTTTTCCCTAACCTAGGACCTCAGCCACTGACGTCATAATCGACATTTTGTTGGGTATACCACTACGTTTTTATCCAAAATACAGCCACTTTAAAAAGTTTTTCTCTCCAGTATATGCAAATTAGCCTCACTTGGAGCTCGTTTAGTAAAGCGATGAAAAAAGTGTTTTCTTAATCCAACAGTATGGACGTTACTATTGTCATGTTATCATTACATAATGTATTTCATAAAATTTTTGAATTGATTTTCGCACTTCATTATTTTGTACAACGCATCAAATAAAATATCCAATCGTGACCTTCGGCCCACCCTATAGTATACAATATCCAAAAAAGATAATGCCCAATTATTTAAAATGAGAAAATACTTAGGATTATAATAAATTTGAATGGAAAAGCATGTTTGCTAATAATATCTAAATGGACCTGAAAGGAGAACCTGACATCATTTCCACATTTCTTTCAATATTAGAAATTTCTACTATCAACACGCTGAAAGATGAAACTCCCAGAATGCAAAGCAGATTATAGATTTTCCTTTCCTGGCGGACCGGTAACATTGAAATAGAAGAGGTCGCTTCTCTTCTTTTTCAATGTTACCGGTCGGCCAGGAAAGGACAATCTATAAGCTGCTTTGCATTCTGGGAGTTTCATCTTTCAGCGTGTTGATAATAATGTAGTAAGCGATCATTCTTCTTTATCCGAACGCAATTTTTATCATAAATTCCATTAATGTAAATAGAAACAACCAAAGATATTGATTGAGCTTGCTAATTAGTTGGAAGTTGTACAGAACCAGTGGAAATAAGACGAATTTTCGATTTTTTTGGAACCAAGCGATTCCGAAATGTGTAGTAGATATGTAATCGATGAAAAACTTTTTTTTTTGTAATTTTTTGTAAGAAAATTCGAGATTTAGTTGAAACTCTTTCGAAGACGGCGAATGCACATTTTCAAGGTAAGAACTTGCAGCGATGTTAGAAGCGATGAAGACAGCATTTGTAGCGTTGTTACGATGCGAGTAAGAAATCCACCTGGCGGGAAATTTTTAAGATCCCTTCTACAATGTTTCATTTGGAAATAAAACAGAAAAAACAAACAAAAATCATTTTCCTTTTAATTAACACCAGTTAGGTTAATTGAGGTAGGATCGTTTCCAGGATGTTTCGCTTGGAAATACAACGAAGAAAAAAATTCCTTTAATTAACACTAGGTTAGGCAAATTGAGGTAGGATCGTTTCAGGATGTTTCGTTTGGAAAAAAAACCAAAAAAAAAAACAAAAAAAAAAAAAACTTTTCATTTCTGAATGACCCTTAATTTTGCAACTTATCCACCATCATTAAAATAGTCCAATGACAGCCGTTTTTCTTATTTTTTAGGGATACTTGTGCAAAGATTGCCACCTAATTTCTAATTTTCTTAAAAAAAAAACAAAAACAAAAAAAAAACGAAAAAAACCAAAACAGGGTTTTCCATCGGTTTTATATCAAGTAAGTATTTGAGAAATCATTTCATTCCAAAATCACCAAAATTCGTTCTAATTCACTGGTTCTTTGTCCTACGCAGTTATCAATTAGTCGTCTTGGTAAATATAATTATTTTTATTTAAATTTACTACACATACACGCAAAAAACAATTCTTACACAAAACAAATTTCGAAATAATTTGTTACTGCTTTTTAAAGCCCATATAATAAAAAACAAATTATCTTTAAAATAAGGAATAAGTTAGAACAAAGAAGAAACAAATAAAAGATACTGCTTTATGTACTACAGCATTGTCATATGTGATGTATGTCATTGGTTAATGTGGACTCTATTAAATTCTTCTAACATATTTTATTTTTAATTTTTAAACAAAAATTTTCATGTATCAACTATGATAAAAGCAATTATATAAATTTCATGTTGTGATACACAAAAGTTATGCAATTCAATATTCTCGTTATTTCGATCTGACATTTTACTTATTAATACGTCTATTACGTTACTGTTGTTTACGTATAGTAAACACGATTCAGTATGATATTTAAGATGATATGTAGTACTAAAAAACATTTATATAATTTGTATTTACTTGTGTAATTATATCGAAACTATTATATGAAAATCTTTGTTTCTGATTATTTTTGTTCTGTCCTATAATTTGCAACTATTAAATTTAAATTGGAATTGCCTTTTTTATATAATAATTTCGTATTTTCAAGGATCCTATTGCTTCTGTTTTCTTTCTCCATATCCATTATCCTTCATTACAAGTTACTAAATTAGAAAGAAATTCCTATCAAAACTTCGCTTTTTTAATATTAACGTTTGATTTATTTGTTTGAGAAAAAGTATTTCCAAAATTTGCTTAAGACACGATGAAGTTGCAAAAATTAGCATACAACATCTTTCTCTATTCTAAGATTATAGTTATAGTGAGAATTACAAAAACCAAAGATTAGAAATAACTGAACAATTGCATTGGTGTAATGAAGATGGCTTTTATGTGTTTTATGAAATGATCATTGAAATGCAGTTACCTCAAATACAGAATAATCTACGAATGGTTTGAAGTCGTAGAATTTATATTCATTTCGAAATTCTTTTTTGCTGTCTGGCAGATTCGTCACAATTAGTCTAATTGGAACAGTCCAATTCGCACAGTTTAGATCTGTCGGACAATTCGGAAAAAGGGCAGCACCAGGATCTGTTAAGTTAATTAAAAAAGAAGAATATTATTTATTTGCTAAATTTAATTAATAACTTCACTTTAGCATATAACATCTTGCTATTATCTTTTATACTTTCATAAATGTAAAAATTGGTTGCTAAAGACGATAAACGATATTCATTGTTTTTATAGTTACTTGCTCAAAGAAAATTTGTCATGTAATGGAATGGCTAGAACTCTTAATCATGACACGTCGCAATAGTTTTTCAAAAAATAAATGAGTCAAATCAATTACAGTGAAGTCTCACTTATACGAAACTCACTTATACGAAACATTCAATTATACGAAGTATTTCTCATTCCCCGCGAAACCCCCATATGTCCTATATGTAATTCACTTACACGAAATATTCACTTATATAAATAATTTTTAGTTCCCCCTCATATTCGTATAAGTGAGACTTCACTGGAATAAGTGGAAAAAAGGCACTTGAATTAATGCCACTTATTGCGTTCAATCTCCAACATCAAAGTGGCATTAGAGCAATATAGATTTCCTTGATAGTATTTATCAAGGACATACTTGAGCATTCTCTTAATAAAAAGAGCTGATAGAGGATATTAGAAGCTGTGAAGGGTAATTATAGACATTATACATAAATAGGTAGATAAGTATTTCCATAAGAGCTTCTTCTGGATCATAGGGTGCCGAAGATATAGGCTCCAACGTTAAACTGACCATCGGGATTACTAAAGATTCGTTGTGCACAGAAGGACCATAAAAACACTGTTCACTAAACAGAATAAAATAAAAAGCAATTGAGTTGGAATGATATTTGAACATGCTGCATAATTCTGTCTTTCAAGTCTGCAAGCCGAAAAATGTTACTGCTATTTAAGTAATTCTATAAGCAAAAATCACATATGATCTAGTTTGGAGAACTAAGTGGGATAGCGTTAAGAATAAAGCTGCTAAACACTCTTTTCCTTTGTAAAATGTTGTCGTAGGAATTTTGTTAGATAAAAATAGTCATATAAAGACATCCATTGTTCTGCAGCTGTAGAATGATAAAACTGTCCAATATTTCCTTAGAACCCTGCATACTGTGATTCCTTGAAGTAATACAGAAAAATAAAGAAAGGATTTTTCAATATCATCCATCTTTCACTAGTTTCACTAGTTCTGTCAGCAGACTCCACTGAATAGGAATACTATGATGAATAACTCTGATAATTGAGTTGGAAGGAAATAATATTTATAATTATAATTTCAAATTTGATTAAAATAATTTAAATAATTTGAAAAATCAAAAAATAAACTATTTTAATTATTAACTCTTGGTCTATATCATCTTTTATTATTCTTTATTGAGCAAAAAACTAAACAAAACAAAAACTTATTTATATCTATTTTGTCTTTGTGTGTTTGGTCCTTCATATTAATATTTACACACACAACATGGATAATAATATGGATAATAATATTAATTATTATTAAAAACTTATAGGTTTATGTAGTTTGATATCTTACTCGACCAATACAGTTCTACGTTGGCTTTTGCTTTAAATCCTTCATCATCAACAACACCAGTAAATTTCTGGCAGAGTATGTTATCCATTTCTGTGGTTCCAGGCTGTTTGTTCTGAAAGAAAACAATATCTTAAATTGATGTAGTTCATTCGTGATTAAAAAAAATCCTTATCCCCATAATAAAAATGGAATTTGAGAAAAAAATAATTGTATGAAATTGAAATTGCTAATGGGGATCAATGTATAACTAATTATTTAAAAACGGAAAATAAATAGTGGCAAGAAAAATCAAAGTTAAACATATTGTGCATGATTATTAACAAAATCCCCAGAAGAATGTTTTAATAACGTATAGTTATGCATTAATTTCTTTATTATTTTCTTTGAAGTTTATAAGCCATAACAGTAATTTTAGTTTAATCTTTTGAATTCAAATTTTAGCCATTAACTTCTTCAATCATCTGGATAGTGGTCTGCCAATCAAGTCATTTGTACTCGTATATACACAGACATGACATAAGTAAATGAACATCTGATTTTTCAATAATATTTATCTTCTATCCTCATTGAAGGAGTTGCAGTTGCAACTGGATTTAATATCTAGTAGTCATACACTTTGCAGCATATTGGGCATTCACCTGTCAGACATTGTGGCGATGAGATCAGCAATGAAGGAGTCCTCTCATATTTTTATATAGAAAAGAGGACATGGAAAAATAAATACCCCTTAACATACATGCTACTTTTAAGGAAACTTGAAAATGTATTTGTTACTCACCAAAGATGAGAATAATCCTACCAATCCACCAGTTGTAAACATTGAGACATTTCCAAAGGCAAATGAATTTGCTTGTGTAATGTCTCCATCGACACACATGCCATCTATAAGTAGAAAAAAAAGAAGAAACTTACATTTTAACATCAAAATGACAGAATTACTGAGGTCTGGCACACTCCGTATATTTGACAGGTTAGGAACAAGAGCATTGTGGATTAGCGAAAAAAATCATCGAACAGAGAAGCTGTTATTTTTACAGCAAAATTAACGTGCCTAACCATCATAAATTAAAAATACAGAAACTATATTGGCACTAACCTTAAAACATCTAAGACTTTAAAAGACCACGACGTTTCAGAGCTTCACATATCAAGCTCCCTTCTCAAGTGGAAATGATTCATCTTTGACTAAAACCTTTCCTTATCTGAGAATGTTAAACAGATAGAAATGGCCATTCCTATATTTAACAAAAACACCTCCTGGTGACAAACGCTTCAAACATGCACAGGAAGTTGTCGTATGCGAAGTTTTAAGATGTTGTTAGATGTTTTAAGGTTAGTGCCAATATAGTTTCTGTATTTTTAAGCTGTTATTTAGTTTGTAAATGCCTTTTGACCACCAAAAAATTAAAAGCGCACTACATGTCACTTGCACTTAGGCAACATTGCGAATATAACTACAAATAAATAAGACGAAATAGGTTCGCTAAGCAAGACCCAGACTGTCTATTTTATGAGGAATGATTACAATTGAAAAAAGGAAGGTTAATCGAAGAGTCGATTAGAGAGATATACTTGTACAATTTCAATTATCCCTTTGACTTACTTATTATGGAGCGTACAGTTTTCTTATTGAAGTTGTAGATGTACTGCATATGGATTGGTTTGTCTTGGTCTCGGGTGTCCACTACAATAGATCCTTCCTTGTGTTGTGCATTGTAGTATTCAATTGCATGAAAGGTTCTTCCTGCTTTAGTGAGGGTTCCCATCACATGCACTTGGAATGTATCTGGCAGTTCTGGTACCGAAGTCAAGTCTAAAAATAAAATCAAGGGAAAGAATGTTACGGAACACAAATCTTCTATTACACAAAATCTAAACTATTTCAAAATTTTTCAAAATTTTAAAACAACTAGAAAACGTAATTTATCAAAACATTAATATGCAAATTATTTAAATATTAACTGAAGTACACCATCTACCTATATGTATAGTTTTGTGATTTATTTCTCTATTTCGTATTACTCTACTTTCGAATAACATGGAATAATATAATAACGATTAGAACATACCATGTGACAACTAATAATTAACAAGTTGCACAGATCATAAAAGAATCTGCTTACATGCGTAAATTGGACTCAACTAACCATACTTTTTCACACTCTCGCCTAAAGTATTATTTGAGAGGAGAAAGTCAGATTGTGGACGTTTCAACTAAAGAGGGACCAAAAATAGTCAGCTTCTAAAACTTGTCTTGTTTTTTAAATGCTGATGAATATTAATTAATATTGTCACGTGTGTTATCGTGCAATCAGAATTGTTATTGTACTTGCTACAGAATGTATTATTAAAACATTTGCTTCTAAACATTTCGAATAGAATTGAATAAGAATTTTGATTTCGCCAGATTGTTTGACAGTCCTCTAGTTCTGGGTTTGGATAGAAAAGTAAAACTTGACTTTTTCGTTTCGCTCCCTAGTCAGTTGTCTACAGAAAAAGAAAACATTGCAATTCTTATAAGAATTCCGAAGGAATGTATGATTATGTAATGACCTCTCTTAGTGAAGTAGTAAAACATCGTAAAAACCAAATTGTGCCTTAAGGTGATTTTTCACTGCTTTTCTTCTACTAATGTTGAATATAACTTTTAAACGATTTTAATAAATGACTTTAAAAAAAGCAAGAAGTTTCGAAAAAATTTGGACTTTATTTGTATATTTTCTTACAATATTAATTAATAGTTATTTCTATTTTTATTCAACGTATCAAGAAATTCTGGAGATGACAACAAAGATTAATCCAAACACCTTTTTGGTTTATGAGGTCACAAATGGATTATGAGAACTTGTTGATGAAGTTAAAAAGTTCTTATTGTTTCTTTTTTGTTTGGTCAATCAAATTGCATCGATATTGACTAATCACGATGTTGTCT
>JAFIDM010075659.1:0-17446 GCA_023159025.1 Thereuonema tuberculata | reverse complement strand
TTTCGAGCCTTACGTGATTAATGGACGATCCCTTAGCGATCGCCAAGCGCGCGGTCACCACTGACGGGAAGAAACTACTATAAATTCGTAACATTATATAAGTTAATCCAGTCGAGATAAACAACTTTTCCGTTAAAAAACTACATTATTTTCTCTCCATCATGTTGCACACAATATTTCAACCTGTAAGTTAGCGATCTTCTTCAGGTGATCGAATTTGCCAGTGGAAATACTGTGTGCATTAAACGTGGAGAGAAAATTATTAAGCTTTCAGAGTATATTTCTTTAATGTGTTATAATATCTTTCGAGTGATAGCAAAATATTATTCTTAAAACATTTGGGAAAAAGAAACAATTTTATTATTTGTATATTTACTTAAGAAGAAAACATTGCAGTCAAAAGAATAATCCCATTCCTTAGATACAAAACCTCAATCACAAAAATAAATAACAAACTAAAAATAAATGAAAAAATAACCACTAATTGCATGAAATTTATTTACTATTCAATTGAATGTTAGTAGAGGTAAAATAAGACACGTAATTGACTAATAGTAGTTTGGAAGTCCACCCATAATCATGTAGTTGAGTAAGTGAAATATTAAGTATTAAGATGACCAGGATTTGCATAGTTTTTTTTTTTTAGTAATACTACTGCACGTTAAACAAGATGAATTATTGAAAATACTCTTAAAGTTGTGTCTGTAACTTCTTGTTCATTTCTGTTTCTCCATTGTTTTATCATCTTAACATTACATTTAATCTCTCTATTCTTAGAAGCCTCTTGTGGTTCAAGATATGGAATGAAACGATTCGAAGGAATAAGATTGATACCTGATAAAAGAAATACAACCAACTGACGTGACCAAGATGAGAAGGACTGGATACAATGCTCGCATTTAATGCAATTACTTGCTGCTTAATGCAAATAATGCACAACTTCCTCAAATTTTGAAACTTGTGTTAAATATCTGAACAATATACAAATATTGTATTAAATATCTATTTGCTGCTTAAAGAGTGAATTCTGTTTTCAAAATTTGTTCTATCTCCTCATAATACGAGGACAATAAGACAATAACTTATAAGGCAATAACTTTGTAATCAAAACAGTTAATACAATATTTTCGTTTTGATTGTTTTCAATTCTACTTTCTATTCACTGCAAATCTAACTGAATTGGAATGTTTTCTTTTGTGTGAATAAATACAATTTGCTTTTGTATTTTAATTCTACTAATGTTACTATCTTCTTTGTTGCAGTTATTATCAGGTACTGGCTCTTAAGGTAAAATAAGCGGAGCAAAAAAGAAGCTGTCTTCAAAATTAATTTAAAATTCAGTTCATTATTTTAAAGGAATCATTCAAGGAACTAAGCACGAAGTAGTTGTGTCCTAGTTCCATTGATCGTAACTGATTTTCTACTGGAAAAAATCTCTTCATTTCTTTTCATGACTGCAAAGAAATAAAGATTTTCTAAAGAAGCCAAGAGCATCAAGTTGGTCCAGTTTTTTTTAAATTCTATTTAATTTAATATAAATAGAAAGGGAAGAAAAGAACTGACAATATTTTAAATTTTTTCTTAAAGATTCTTTTGAATTTTATTTTGAAAAATACGATTTTATATCTAGATATGTCCATCTATGAAAAAAGTAAATGATTTAGCTGACATTTCAGACTTTGGCAAACTTAAAACTTCGATTCATGATGGTATAAAGTATTTAAATTCTTTATGGTATTTATTATGGCAAAAATTATTTCTTTCTAATATTGAAATATTAAAATAAAATCTTTAATTTAGAACTCAAATAAGAAAGTTACGTAGGAACGTTTCATGTTATGTAATATTACATAAAACAGTTATGTAATATTCGAACTATAATGTTTTGAATTCAACTAAACCAGCGTTTCTCAAGCTGTGGGGCGCGCGAGTATATCGAGAAAAAAAAAATCTTATTAAAAAAGTAGGTTTGGAGTTTTGTTATTTTTTTTTTTTTTTTTCATTGAACAGATAGGATTGGAGGTTTTTTTGGTTGAACAGATTCAAATAATTATTGTGTAGGGGGGGGGGCGCGATCAGAATTGTGATTGAAAATCAGGTCGTAAGTACTAAAAAATTGAGAAACACTGAACTAAACAGTAAAACTAAACTGTTTAAGGTCGTGACTCAAGCAATTGCAGGCGACTGCAAACATTTAATTTCTTTTATATCTGGGGGCACGGTAGTGCCCCCGCCAAGACGAGCCGAAGGCAGGAAGGGCACTACCTTTTAAACGTACGTACCTTTTCTGGAAGTGTTTCGTCGTATTTTCGAACCCTCATAGCTTCGGCCTGGATAATACTAGACAGCTCAAATTTTCAGGATAAGATGCAGTTAGCAGTCTAATGAAATACGCTAAGTTTCATTTATTTAGCTTTTATACTTTGGATTTTATTAATACCTAAAATACGTCGATTCCGTCATTGACTCACTGACTCATGATCATCAAAACCTCTAGGGTACTTCCTGAAGTCCTAGAAAGCTGAAATTTGGTATGCAGGCTAGGATTAGCACACAAACAACAACAAAATTAAGAAATCCGTAACTTTCACCCTCCAACCCCTCATAAAGGGGGGGGTCTGGTTATGTATTATCGAACCCTCATAGCTTCGGCCTGGATAATACTAGAGAGCTCAAATTTTCAGGATAAGATGCAGTTACCATACTAATGAAATACGCTATGTTTCATCTATACATTTTTTCTTTTATACTTTGGATTTTATTAAGATCTGAAATACGTCGTACCCTCAATGCTTCGGCCTAAATAATACTGTGTAATAATATGATTTCTTGCAAAAGTGCAAACAGCTTGTATATACAAGTTGACCAATAGAAAAACAGAAAAGTAGAGTATTGAAAAAAAAATCCATTTTCTAAATAAT
Source organism: Thereuonema tuberculata (assembly GCA_023159025.1). Lineage (NCBI taxonomy): Eukaryota > Metazoa > Arthropoda > Chilopoda > Scutigeromorpha > Scutigeridae > Thereuonema > Thereuonema tuberculata. The sequence goes on along the minus strand of JAFIDM010075659.1, from coordinate 14,525 downwards.
CTTAAACGAAATTTAGTTGTAATAGATAATCCCACCCAAAACATTTCATGTAAAATAAGTTGCCAAGACTCACATGCTCATAACGCTTTCACTGTTAAAAAGTTATCAGATCTCATCTTACAAAAAGAAATGATTTCCCACCCAAAACATTTCATCTAAAATAAGTTGCCAAGACTCACATGCTCATAACGCTTTCACTGTTAAAAAGTTGTCAGATCTCATCCTACAAAAAGAAATGAAATTCCACCCAAAACATTTCATGTAAAATAAGTTGCCAAGACTCACACGCTCATAATGCTTTCACTGTTTAAAAGATATGAGATCTCATGTAGAGCGAAGCCCTAACTCTACAAGGCCTAACTCTACAAGCCCTAACTCTAAAAACCCTATATCTTGGTCAAAAAGTATGGCTTGGTCGTTTCATGGAACTATTTCATCCCACCCAAAACATTTCATGTAAAATACGTTGCCAAGATGCTCATAACGCTTTCACTGTTAAAAAGTTATCAGATCTCATGTAGAGCCAAGCCCCTCACTCTGCATGCCTAACTCTAAAAACCCTAATAACTTGATCAAAAAGTATGCCTTGGCATACTCCATATCCTTTACATAACTCCTGTCTGTGCGACAGCCACGAAACGGCTAAGCCATATTTTTTGACCAAGATATAGGGTTTTTAGAGTTAGGGCTTGTAGAGTTAGGGCTTGGCTCTACATGAGATCTCATATCTTTTTAACAGTGAAAGCATTATGAGCGTGTGAGTCTTGGCAACTTATTTTACATGAAATGTTTTGGGTGGGATATTTCTTTTTCAAATGTACCAAAAATTCTAAAAATTTGAATATGAACCTGGGATTTGTATTTTCTGGGATTTTTATTTTCTAGTTTTTAATTTTCAAAATATTCAACAGTTAATTAAATTAATCAGGACTGTGACGTCATGGTGTGCGGACTAATCTCCTATGATGATCAAGGAGAACATTGATGGCTCAGCGTTCCTCTCAGGAAATTCTGCTGCCTCATGTCCTTCCCTTCCTTGAACGGTTATAGCAGCACATTTTCGAATGTAAGATAATGCTGATCAATATAGCATGAGTTTCCATGGACTGTTTCGTGCAGTTGACCCCCTTACTTGGCCCACAGTAAGACATGTTGCCAATTGAGCATCTAAATATATGAGCGATCTGAGCTTTTTTTGTTTTTAAATTTTCAAGATATTCTGTGATTTATTAAATTAAAACTCAATATTTTGGTATTTAAACCCTTTTTGGAGTCATTCCAAATCATATTTTGCAGTTGCCAATTAATATTATTCTGATTTTGTCTGAGTATTTACAACAATTAGGCCTACTTAGAACAATTAACTTTTATTATTCACTTCTGTTATTTGACTTTCTTCGAGTTGAAATAGACTTTCTTTCTGTAAAGCAAGATATTTAAAAAAAGATTCATTTAAATGAGAATGATAATTAAGTTCTCCTTTTAAAGAAAAAGTTCTACCATTTAATTTATTTATTAAGATTCCAAGAAAAGTGGATGTTTATAACATGAAGGTTTATTTCACAGATATATTTTTAAAAAACTGACTTTTTCATTATTATCGATCCAGATAAAGTTTCCTCAAAAATTCTCCAAATATTTAAATGCTAAGAATGAATATTTCCAGATGCATAATGGAGCATTGACTTATTAAATGAATTCGATTTGAATTAAAACGGTTTGATTACAAATAAATGTAATTGCGCTCCAACCATTACTAGTGTCCCTGTTAATAAGGTAAGCGTTTGAGTAACAAATTATAAGGAATCGGTTAGTTTTATGTTTATGAGAAAGCTGTGAATTGATTTATTCATAGATGATCTTAAACACTGTCAATCGATCAAATTCATTAATTTCTTGATTCTCAGCTACTTTCTTCATTATTTGTTTCTCTGGTTATTTACTTTGCAATTGTGGAGGAAGGTGAAGTCAATTTTTTTGGATAGGAAGGTGTCGAGTTCAAATTAAACAATCCATTACTGAAGTTTTAAATTATATTAAAAATTTAATGAAGTCTAACATTTTATAAATTACACTTTCGAATTATTTAGTTTTGTGATAAGAACGTTAAGAATCTTTGTAGTCCTAATGAGTCTGTGAACAAAGTTACAGCAAACAATCGTAGGCAGACCTGAAGACGATTACGGAACAACAGAACGCAAAAGGCCTCGTCTATTTATCTTTTAACGATGTGGGAAATACCCCAGATTCTTGTTTATCTTTATTTTAGAGCCACAAAAATGAATAAAATGGAACTAATCATATTATTAAAATCCTTGAAAATTTCATTCGAATATTTTAAAAAAATCAATTAATAATTGTATTAAATCCAATTGATGATTTCTTTAAAATAATGAATTGAATTTTAAATTAATTAGGAAGATAGATTTTTTTTCCGCGCCGCTTATTTTACCGTAACAGCCAGTATCTGATTATAACTGCAACAAAGGAGATAGTAACATTAGTAGAATTAAAATACAAAAGCAAATTGTATTTATTCACACAAAAGAAAACATTCCAATTCAGTTAGATTTTCAGTGAATAGAAAGTAGAATTGAAAACAATCAAAACGAAAATGTTGTATTAATTATAAATTTTCTGTTTTGATTACAAAGTTATTGTCTTATTATGAGCAAATAGAACAATCTTTTCAAAATAGAATTTCCTCTTTAAGAAGTAAATAGATATTTAAGGCATTATTTGTATATTGTTCAGATATTTAACACAAGTTTCAAAACTTGTGAAAGTTGAGCATTATTTGCATTAAGCAGCAAGTAATTGCATTAAATGCGAGCATTGTATCCAGTCCTTCTCATCTTGGTCACGTCAGTTGGTTGTATTTCTTTTATCAGGTATCAATCTTATTCCTTCGAATCGTTTCATTCCATATCTTGAACCATAAGAGGCTTCTGAGAATAGAGAGATTAAATATAATGTTAAGATGATAAAACAATCGAGAAACGGAAGGAAACAAGAAGTTACAGACACAGCTTTAAGATTACTTTCAATAATTCATCTTGTTTAACGTGCAGTAGAATTACTAAAAAAAAAAACTTTATTTTCTGGTGATCTTAATACTTAATATTTCATCCACTCAACTGCATGATTATGTATTGACTTCCAAACTACTATTAGTCAATTACGTGTCTCATTTTGCCTGTATTAACATTCAATTGAATAGTAAGTGAATTTCATGCAATTAGTTATTTTTTTATTTATTTTTACCTTATTATTTATTTTTAGATTGAGGTTTTGTATCTAATGAATGGGGCTTTTCTTTTGTCTGCAATGCTTTCTTCGTAAGTAAATATACAAATAATAAAATTGTTTCTTTTTCCCAATTGCTTTAGGAAGAATACACTCATTAACAAAAAAAATGACAACCGAGAAGGAGTTGTCCGATGGAGAAAAAAATTGGTGGAGAGGAAGATTATGTACAGAATAGAAAATGATTAAACTTTCAGACAAATTGAAGGATTTTTTTTCAGAGTTAGAGACTTACAAAGTAACGAGCTCAATAAGGTATTGACCCACCTCTACCCTGAATGCAACCTGCCACACGACGTGGTATAGAGTGATGAAGCACCATGATCGTCTCGTGCGGTATTTCTTGCCAAATTTGCTCCAATTGTCGGGCTAGGTCATCCACATTCCCTGGTGGATACAGTCGCCTTCCCATCATATCCCAGACATGCTCGATTGGAGAGAGATCTGTAGATCTGGCTGGCCAAGGAAGTATTTCACAAGCTGCAAGACAGATCATAGCAACACGTGCCATATGTGGTCTGGCATTATCTTGCTGAAAAATAAGGCCAGGGTACTGCAAAAAGAAGGGTAGCAAAACAGGTCTGAGAATGTCGTCGACGTACCGCTGTGCTGTAAGTTTGCCGCTAATGACGACCAAAGGGAAATGGTACCCCGGCTATCAAGGGAAATGGCACTCCAGACCATAACTCCTGGTTGAGGGTCTGTGTGGCGTACAATAGTGAAAGCAGGATCGCAACGCTGCCCTGGGCGTCTCCAGATACGTTTGCGACAATCGTCAGGACACGGGATTCGTCGCTAAACACTATACGTCCCCAGTCAGCATCATTCCAACCGGATCGAGCCAAGCACCACTGTAATCTGGCCCGACGGTGTGCAGACGTGAGTGGCAGGTGGCGTTGCGGTCGGTACGAGCGTAGATGTCACTCTCTCAGCCGTCTATGAATGGTCACAGTGGACATTCGTGTGCGGGTCGCACGTCTGATGGTTGATAACGATGATTCAGGCGCTGTGACAGCTGATCTGACAATCACTCTATCCTCCCGCTGTGCTGTGGCCCTAGGGCGACCGCTACCTTCATGACGCTGAAATCTGCCATTTCCACCCATTCCTGCCAGCATCTTCTAATCGCCACATCACTTCGACCCATATGATGAGTGATTCCCCGATTTGCCCAACCTGCCTCTTTCAATCCAATGATACGACCTCTTTCAAACTCTGACAGTTGCACGTAATGAGCTCGAAACCTGCGGCGAGGCATTTTTTCAGCCGTTTAAAGGTATCCTAACTCGCAATGCAACAGAAATTTTGACCATCAGATTGAGAATCGCTTCTTATATACACCTGCTGAGTGCGCAGTTCCTATGCGCTGTAGCTTTCGCTTTTCATTCATTGGACACCAAAGTTTAATCATTTGCATGGGCGGTCTCAATGTCTTTGCATACGAAATTTCATTACAATCGGACAACTCCTTCTAGGTCTGTCGATTTTTTTGGTAATGAGTATATTTTGCTATCACTGGAAAGATATTATAGCTCTTTAAAGAAATATATTCATAAAACTTAATAATTTTTTCTCCTCTTTAATGCACACAGTATTTCGACCGATAAATTCGATCACCTGAAAAAGATCGTTAGCTTACAGATTGAAATATTGTGTGCAACACACTGGAGAGAAAATAATGAAGTTTTTTAACGGAAAAGATGTTTATCTCGAATGGATTAAATTATATAATGTTACGGATTTATAGTAATTTCTTCCCGGCGGTGGTTGAGGATTTTCCATGTTTATTTCTCTTCCAGATGGACCCTAGGGTTCACTAAGACCTCTGCCAAATGAGTACTGGGGTTCTTACTCAAATAGTTCCGTTGGTCGAGGATCGCTGGAGCCTAGACCTCTCGCTCACTCCAGGGCCTCCATGGTCTATTGTGTTACTGTTTAACAGTAATCTCTTACATAATAATCTCAGAGTTATAATACAGAATTTAATCTCTACATCAATTTCAATATTTGCTTGATATCTGTAATAAAAACTTAATATTATTGTGTTTCTAGAAAGTAAAACTCTTCATTCACTTCTCAATATCTGTAGAAAACAGCTGATACAATTGCTGTATTCCGAAAACTTCTTCAATTGTAAATGCACGGAAAAAAAAAAGAAATGTGAGAACCTGAAAAATGTCTTCGCGAATATCAGTTATCTAAATTGTTTTGAAATGATTGCCATTAACCCTTTGGGCCTGAGTGCCTTTGAAGGCGTTACAAGCACCATTGCATATTCAGTTCATGTTTTGTTTCCAACATATACTATTTGTGTCACTCACTCTCATAATGCTTTACAAATGTTGACATACACTGATAAGATTTGGAGAAATCAATTGTTTTCTCTTAAATTTCCAGCATCCACAAATCTTGGAAAGTCGACGTTCGTCTGGACGCGTGGTATCGTACTTTATGTAGTGGAAGGTCAGATGGACTATCTGACAGTGCTGCATTTTTAAATTCTAAATATTCAAAGCAGAGTCTTTTTTAAATATTGTTACTATTTGTACTTCTTTAGGCAGTAAAGATAGAGCTAAATAAAAAAGAGCTAAAATGATTTTTCACAAATCTTTTTAGAGATACAATAAAAAATAATCAATATAAAGCAAATTTTATGAAATTTGAATTGAAATCTCTGTATAAAAGTAGAAAATAATGACGCACATAATAAAAAATGATGAACACTATAAACTTCACGGACTACTTTTAAAGATAGAACTTTGCCGGTGAGAGCTTATCTTGCAAAAAGCTACGCAGATGCCAGCGAAATCAATAGATTTTTACAGTGTTTATCTCGTTTTCTTATGTCTATTATTTTTCTTTTTACTTTTTAATGAAACTTTATACACAAGTTAAATTTTTAGTTCGTATTAAAAATTTCTTTTTTTACATTCGAAACTGACATATCAATAGATCTTGCCCTGTTTTAAAATGTGAAAGGTTTTAGATACCCGGTATTTAAAGAGTTTGATTAAATTTCCAGTTTGATCAAAAGGGAATATTTCCAAAAAAGATGTTTGTTAAGAAACCTCATTGTCACGGAAGAGGAATTATCTAAAGAACCACTGATGTCTTAAGCTCCTGATTCAAGCAAACCTTTTATTATATTTCTTTTATATATTTATTTTTCCAATGCACCTAAAATTCTGAAAATTTAAATATGAACATGTGTAGGCTGTGGGATTTATATTTTCTTGTTTCCAAATTTCAAAATATTCTACAATTACTTAAATTAAAATTCCATAACAGTCAGTTTTTTTGGGGGATTTTTTTCGCCGATGTACGCGATATTTTCAACTAAAAGAAAACCTGAAATGATAGAAAATTTGCAAAATAATGATTTGTATGTAAAATATTTATTATTAGTGTAATAGTTAATTTCTAAAAAAATATTTATTCTCACAATTTGAAAAAAAAAATATTTGTTGATAAAATTGATGAATTTTCTGATTAGTTTGTACACCAAGTTGTTTCCAGTGATAAAACAAACGGAATAAACATAATTATTTTGCAAACCGTAACCCCAAACAAAAACAGATTTAGGCTTCACAGTGAACTCTTGGTCTTTCATTAATTTCTGCAAATATTTTCTGTCTATATGGTGAGAATGAATTAAAATTTTTTTTAAATTTTCTATCGAAATTCAGCTATCGCTTCATTATCATTACAATGGACATATGATGACAGTTCAGAAATATTCAAATTTCATTTTTACTTTAGATTAAATACAATAAAAATAAACTTTCCTCAGAAAGTTATGAAAAACTTTAAAACGATCGAAAACTATTTGTTTATTTTGTCTTTACATGAAAAATTCACATTTTTACTTCAAAAGATAAAAATAATTATCGATTCAGAAGTAATTTTAACTCTTTAAATTAAGCTAAACCGAGATACAAAAAATTACAAACATAATATATGAAAATATCAGATGCTAAGAAATGAGAAAGAAAAGATCTTAGGAAAGACCTTAAAGTTTTCTGTGGTCTTCCAAAGAACGCATTAAGAAAGTTAATTTTATGTAAAAGAAGTTATCAGAAGGTCTTCTGGTTTCAGGAGGCCATTCAAGAGGTCAGGGAAATGATTGCAATTAGACAAATCTTGTGTATAAATTTGTAATCGATTATGTTAAGAACAAATATTGTATCCATTGCGGACACTTACTAGAGGCGTCCTAATGGTGCAAAATGGGGTCTAGATTTACTAAATGAACTCAAGGCAGGCATCCCTTTAAATTGGACTTTACCTTTGAATTAAAATGGCTTTGATTTTTTTTTTATTTTTATTGTTTTTTTTAATGTTCACCAGTCCTATTAGGTATACCTACAAAATGTATACCTGTATTATAGGTGCTGATCGATTGTTATAGATGGTTAATTAAAGATAATTAGAATTAAAAATTTATTATTATTTTCTCATCAATTACATCGCTGATTACTTGAATTTTAATGCAGCTGATATTTTTACAATTTTTATTTCATAGTTTTCCCAATTAATTTGACTACATAACTTATATTTTATATAGTTATCTAGTCTTTGACCATAGTTATTATTTAATTTTGAAATATTAAAAATTTTTAGCCAATTTTTTCTAGTTCCTATATTTTCATTATAATTTTCTTTTGCTCTTTTAACTTGATAAATATTTTTTAGAATGGTTTTATATATAAATTTTTCTTTTATAGTTAAGATTTTGAATTTTTTTCTGATTTCTCTTTGTTCTTGTATTATTTTATTTTTAAAGTTTATATAAATATTATCTAATATTTTAAAAGTTAATTTATTTATGTTTTTAATTTGATGTTTATTCAAAAATATCCAGCATTCAAGTCCATAATTTAGTACAGAATCTATTAAAGACTTAAATATTATTAATTTTTGCCTAAAAGGAAATAAATATTTAATTTTATAAAAAAAGTATGTGTATGTATGTAATTTTTTTACAACAAAATTATAGTGTACTTCCCATGTTAATTTATTATCCACAAATATGCCCAAGTACTTCTGTTGATATACAAATTCAATTTTATTACATATACACTTACTATTATTTAAATTATTTTGATTTAAATTAATACAATTGTTATTGTGTAGTATGAAATATAAATCATTATTTATTATTTTATTTTTATTTTTTATTAACATAACTTTCGTCTTTTTACCATTTATAACCATGTTATTATTTATTGCCCACTTTGTTACATTATCCAAATCATGTTGGAGATAGTTATATGCATTTGTCTGAATTTTGTCACTACTAAGTAATAGAACGTCGTCGGCATATATGTAAATATTAGAATACTTCACACAGTTTTTTATAGAGTTCATGTATAATATAAAGAGCAAGGGTCCCAAGTTGGATCCCTGAGGTACACCAGAATGAATATTATACAGATTACTTAATAAATTATTAATTTTTATTCGACATTTTCTGTTTTTTAAATAGTTTTTTAAGACATTTTGTATATTTCCTCTTATACCCATTTTATTTAACTTTTTTAATAATACTTTGTGGTTAATGCTCTCAAAAGCTTTTTTGAAATCAATGAATGCTATGTAAATTATTTTCTCATTATTTAAATTTTCATTTATACTTTCATTTACTTTAGTTAATAATTTAACCGTGCTATTGTTCGGTTGATAAGCATATTGATTATTATTTAAAATATTCATTTTTGAGATATAATTATAAATTGATTTTGACAAATAACTTTCAAAGATTTTAGATATATTAGAGAGTAGGGAAATGGGTCTGTAGTTTTCAAATTCCTTAAATTTCCCTCCCTTAAAGATTGGGATAATATGAGCAATTTTCCAAAGGCTTGGGAAGATACCAGTTGTAAAAATATTCGTAAATAATTCTGCCAACAAAGTGGCAATAATATCTTTAAAATTCTTAATCTCACTAATAGTTATATTATAACATCCTACTGAGAAATGCATTTTATGTTTATTAATTATATTTAATATATCATTTTCAGTAGGGAATAGGATGGCCATGGAATTACTTTGCTGATTATCTTCATCCATTGTATTAATTATTCCCCTATTTTTATTATACTTGTTTTTCTGTAGGAAAGTATTTTGAAAATTTTTAAATATAGTATTAATATTATAATTTTCTAAGAGATTATTTAGTTCTATTTTTCCATAGTTTTTCTCCTTATTTAGTTCTATTTTTCCATAGTTTTTCTCCTTAAACTGTATTTCTTTATTTACAATTTTCCAAATATTTACATTGGAATCATGCTGTTCGTTTATTAATTTTTTATAGTAGTTTTGTTTTTGTTTATTTATGAAATTTTTTTAACCAGTTTCTTTTTCTTTCATAAGCTATTTCGTAACTTTTATTGGTTCTATTTCCTTTATGTTTTTTAAATAATTTATTTTTTTCTTCTATGTTTATTAAAGTTTCTTTACTCATCCATGGTTGTTTATAAATTGAACTATTAAGATTATTTAAATTATTTTTTACATTTGATTTATTGTTTTTATTTCAATTAATATATCTGGCTTTTTTTAATTATTTTATTCATCTTATTTACATATTTGTTTTGGTTTTTAGAATAATTACTTGCTACCTACTTACTAATTTCATGAATAAGTTTATTTAAGTTTTTATTGAAAAATTCTTCATTTAAGGGATATTTTTGTTTCTTTTTTCCTTCTTTATTTTGATCCTTTGTGATAGTATTATTGTTTTTGGTAGTTTCCAGTAGAATACTATAATGGTCTGAGATATCCCATTCTATTATATTTGTAGTAATATCTACGTTATTAACTTTTGAAAAGCAATGATCGATACAAGTGCATGATGTTGAAACTTTAGTAGTAGCTTTTCTCGTTGTCATGTAACTGTGATTTATAAAACCTAAGTTATAAAAAATTTGAAGATAATTGCAAGTATCTTTATTTAACGTCTCTTTTCCAATGTCTATATTTGCATCGCCAACGTAAATTATGTTTGGATTTATTTTATTTTTTATATGTTCTATGGATTTTTTTAATTCCTTCATAAATAGTTTTTTATTTGTGTGTGGAGGTTTATATATAGTGTACATAATAAAATCATTTTTTTCTATTCCTTTTCTTTTTATATTACGATTTACACTTTCATATGTAATAGAATTCGAAATTTCAGTGAAGAGTGTGTACACATTTTTGTAATAAATTATTATACCACCACCTCTAGAGTTAGTTCTTAATTTGTAAATTTTGTTAAAACCAGATATATTAAATAGATTTATTTCATTTTCTCCAATATTAGTCTCAACTAGTATTATAAAATCTAGCCATTTGATTTTATTATCGATATTTGCCATTAAGTATAGAAAGTTTGTTTTCATACTTCTTATATTTAAGAAGAGAATATTATTTGAATTGTTTTTTGGGTTCCGTAAGTTTAAATTATCTATTATATGTATCCGACCTAATTCTATATTATTTTGATGCTCAGTCATTGTTTTATTCAAAGCTTATTTAGTTTGTTTATATGATTTATATTTAATTGATATCTTCTTCACATTGTATGTTGATAATTTTGGCATTTTCATTTTTCCTTATTAATATTTTATTATTGTTAATCTATACAAATTTATATGCTTTTGTTTTGGCCTCTGTTTTGGTTTTCCCTAATAAATTTTTCAAGATTAAACTAGTTGTTGCATCAATCTATAATTGTGCCTCTCCTAACCACTGTGCATGTGTTTGATAGATTATAAATTGATTTTGTGTTTATTAAAAAACATGAATTAACCTCTTCAATTTAATTTGTTGAGTTCTTTTTTATGTTTAAAATTATATATTGATTCAAATTTGTTATGTTCTAAGTTTTAGAAATGATTCAATTCAATTAATGATTCAATTTTCTAATGTTTTAGTAAAAGCTGTAAAAGTATTTTCTCTGAAAAGCTGTGAAAGAATTTTCAAGATGAAATAATTAAAAAAATATTTATGATTTCAATTTTTTAACACCTAAATTAGTTTTCAATTTATTCTTGCTCTGCGGAAAAAAATGGTTTAACTTCTAATGTTGTAATGTTTTGAATTATCTCAAATTCATTACTCTATTCATCATCTAAGTGACTGGAAACTTACAGCCAATGGCGTAGCAACGACTTGAGGGGCCCGGGCGGGAGTTCCATCACTAAGCAACAAACAAAATAAGGGTAATTTCCTATTTAACAACAAAAAAAAAAAAGGAAACAAGCTGGCTGGGGGGGCTCATAGGCTGGCTGGTGGGGCCCCTCCCAGGCGGGGGCCCGGGGCGGACCGCCTTCTCCCCCATGCTACGCCACTGCTTACAGCGAATAATCAAACAGTTTTCCTTTGCCTGCCACAGAGTTATATGTATTTAGAAAGGAGAGTAGCAATCTTAGGAAGACTAGAATCGACTGAAGAGACCTATTGTAGCCTTCAGCCGAACAGGGAATACAAAAGAAAGCACCCATGTCCATCCTGTGTCTTGAACTGTCAATCTAGTTTCAGTATCGAAGTTTTCGATCACAGACATACGAATTGACAGATGATGTCAAGGATGGTTTAAAATTATATCTTTTTTATCAGAAGATATTAATAAATTTTGGTTTTATGTGTTTAAAGAATAACAAGTCAGCAGAGTATTTCATTTGTATAAATATGTTTAAGCCTTATTTCTACTTACATCTTGGTTTTTTTTAATTTTTTTTACACAACATCGGAAGTGGTGTAGGCTTCCGGTTCCTGTTACATACAAACAATCTGGCAATTTGCCTTCCCATCAATAAATCTAAATCTAGAAGAAGGTTGTTTTTTTAATACGTGAAGCCTGTTCTAACGTTTCTCGATGTCTAAATGAAATTGGTTTTTTTGAACCTACCTTCCAAAAGATAATTCAAAATTTATTCTTCTAAAAATAATTTCCAAGCTTAATTTCGTTCTAACATTTTACTCTTAGCGAGTAATAAAATAAGATCTATAATTTTCAGAATTTTAATCTTTAAGAATTAATCTTTAAAGTCTTTTGTAATTAATCAGTTATTTATTCAAGCACGAAAAATATATATCTGATAACTTGTAAGTTTTCTCATCATATATATCTCAGTTTAATTCTGTTATTGTTATTATCTATTTAAGAAGTTTTAATTAGAAATACAGCAACCCCTCGTTATATCGCGCTTCCCGGGAGACAAGCAAAAAACCGCGATATAACCGAATGCGCGATATAACGAGCGACCTGATAAATATTATACTTTTGATGTTTTTATGCTCTCAACAAAGTTTTTAAACTGAAACACATAGTATGTATTTGAAAGATAAAACTAAATCATATTAAATAATATAACTACTCTAAAAAAAGAAACAAAAATTTAGACAGGACTAAATTATTAATTACTATAAACATTACACGTTATTGCACAGGTAATACAAACTATACATATTCCACTCATTTTCTAGTAAAAAATCCATCTAAAGTCAGCTGCTTTGATTTTTCTCGTAAAACCTGTTTTCCAGCAAATATTAAAGAACGAAAGTTTATTAATTGCATCTCACCAATATTAGAGGAATTGCATCTTTCGAATGCAATATATGCTTTCTCCATCATTTCTACTGCTTCCTTCATGGTCACAGAAGGATTAGGTGCCTCTTCTTCGTCATCGTCACTATCATTCTCCTTTGGGTCGACTCCCTGCACTTGAGCTATAATTTGTTCATCAGAGAGATATTCCGTAGTCTCTTCGTCGTCATCGCATCTAATCCAATCTCTCACTTCAACTTCAGAAACATCTAAACCGAGTGACTTAGAATGAACTAATAGAAGCTCCGTTGAACCGTCATCTTGAACTTCTTCCGGTGTTTCATCGCAACTTAACACTTTTCTCCACGATTTAGAAACACTTTCGGATTTTACAGCTGACCAAGCTTTTTCTTAAATGTACATTGCGTCTTTTAAAGTCACACTTTTCATTGCTTCGGGAAGGGGTTTTTCTTCGGCAAACAATCAATTGACTAGAAGCTCTCTTCGATAATTTGTCTTGAATGTAGCGATGGGTCCTTGATCCATTGGTTGAAGGAGACTCGTTGTATTAGCCGGTAAAAACATAGCTTTTATTTTACCATGTGACGAAATGAGTTCTTCCTCACAGCCAACGCCAAAACCAACCATCACTAGCTTCAAATTCTTCTTCTTTATCTGGATGCAGCTTTTTCGCCAAGACTTTGGCCTTTACCTTTATGATTTTGCTTGTCAAAGGAACTCCTAAAGCTCGTTGTTCTTTAAACCATAACACTAGCGCCTTGTCTAACTCCTCGTCTTCCGCCAATCGTGCTCGTTTTCTTAGTAATCCTTCATCTTCGTCTATATTTTCTATAAATTTTCTAAGTTTTGATTCTTCTTTAAGCCATCCTCTAACTGTTGATGCACCTACTCCCAACTCATTAGCAACCGAAATTTGGGTAGATCCCTTTTTAATTTTTTCTGTTGCGTTCAGTTTAACTTTAACTGATAAACCTACTCTCTTAGCAGCCATTTTAACGTAAGAACCATTTGAAGCTAACCAAATTGAATAAAGTCTGCAATTTTACTGCGTGCTACAGAAAATAGCCTAGCCTCGCCGAGAGTCTCACAGCCTCGACGCATTCCAGCAAGTGCCTCAGCCAATGAGATGCGACCTACCCACCTGTTAACATTTGGAGCACTCCCCCCCCCCTCCCCTTTTTCTTTGTCTGTCGGAGATCTTGACCATGTGTCTCATGTCGATTTTAAGAAAAGTACACATGGAAAAAAACGGGGGAAAAATTGGGAGACATGCTACAATGCGCGATGTATCCGAATGCGCGATATAACGAGGCGCGATATAGCGAGGGGTTACTGTATAATTAAATCTGTATTTAAGATGATGGCGGCTCGTAGCTAAAATTAGTGGGGGTGCTGCTCCAGATAATTTTTAGCCTTTGTTTTAAAATTGTGTAAATTTGGTTTATTTTTTCATAGTTATAGTTATCCCATTTAAATTATATAAAAAATATATTTGATAATAATAATAATAACTGTATTTATTTTTATTTCAAAATAGCATTGTCAAAATTACTGCATTATTTGTATATAGACATAAGAATTGAATATAACTTTATGTACACACATTATCCGTAGACGAAGCCAAAACCATACTTATTTGAACCATATATTTCCTTTTTTTGGT
>JAFIDM010075658.1:213-14630 GCA_023159025.1 Thereuonema tuberculata | reverse complement strand
AAAAAAAAAAGTTAAATTCTACTGTTTACTACATTTTTATCTCCAAACATCCATGTCTGTTATCTTCTAATTTCAAATAAAACTTTAAAATATCCTATAAAATATTTTGATAATTGCCATATAGCAATTAACGTCTTAAACTTTACAATTAAAAAAATTTGGTTTAGAAATTTCTGTCTCTGATATATAATTTTATTTAGCTTTTTGTCAAATCTAAAGAAACTACCTTTGAAACTCGAAATCTGTCTTCCTAAATAAATTAAGACTTTCTGGAATGTTCTGTTAGGAATTAAAATAAAAAATAGATTAATTAACAAAATTTTTGATCAATTCTCATTAGAAATGAAAAACATTGGAAAAGTGTCTACTTTAAAAGAAAAAAAAGAAAAATGAAAAGAGCAAAAATGAAGGCACAATGCAAAAACAAGAGTCTCTTTCCAATGACAAACTCGGGGTGCTAATCCTTTCCTCGCTTGTTTTTTGCATTGTTCCTTCATTTTTGCTCTTTTCACTGAATCATCAGGCACGTAAAACCTCTTTTTCTTTAAAAAAAATAATTTAAGAAAAAATAATACTGGGACAAATCAAATGGGTTGGTTAATTTAAAAAAAAAAAAATTACCACTATTTCACAGATTTACTTAAATTTGTTCTCATTAATATATTTTATGTTGTATAAAGTTTCAAAATTGTTTGTTTTTATCTCTGTAACTTATATTTATTGTAAATCTCAGCACCTACAACACAGATTGTTTTTCAAACAACCTAGTAGGACTGAATTGTACTTTTTGTAACAAATTGTTAATAAAAAAAAATATCAAATAAAAGTTAATTTATTAAATTTAATTTAATATTGAACAAAATTTAAAATAAACCCAATACAAAAAAAAGTCAAATTGGCCAGTTATTGGCTGTGGACTATTGGTCCAGTATTACTATTACACTGGTCTACATAGGAATTTTTTTTTTCTGCTGACTACGAAGTTTTAACTGATTTTATATAATTTGAGGTCGCTGATTACGAATATGCAGTCGTAAATTTTTCACGTCACAATTTTTCACAAAATACAATTACTGACATTTATAATGTTTATGAGTTGCAGCAGCATATTTGTTACTGTTATTACCACTAAAGTTGTTTCTTTTGAAAGAACGTTAAATTATGAATAAGTTTCTTGGAACTGGTTAATTATTAATTTTAAAAATACACACAAAGTGAAGGATATTAATTATGAAAGAACTTTCGCTTCTTTGATTTTCTGGCGTAGCTGGAATCTGGGATGTCACGCTGCAAGTACCAACAGTAGTCTGCTATCATGTTTGTGTTCCACCTGCCTTGATAACTTTGTTCCATGGTCTTTATATCTTGGTGGAAGCGCTCTCCTTGCTCTTCACTTAGCACCAAGATTTGAGGGAAAGACATTTACGTGACTGTGCAGAAAATGCACCTTTACACCCATATTTACTCCTATCTTCTGATATGCTGTTAACAAAGTTTCAACTAGAAGTTCGTAGTTGTCTGCCTTTACGTTGCCAAGAAAGTTTCTTACAACATTACAAAAAGCACACCATGCTTCTTTCTCCAAAGTGTTCATGGTAGAGCCATCAAAAATACCGGATTTCAACTTTTCATGTGTCAGTGATGGAAATTTCGAGCAGACGTACTTGAAGCAAGTACCATCTTTATCCAGAGCCTTTACATACTGCTTCATTAACCCTAACTTGATGTGCAGTGGGGTAATAGTATTTTATTGGGATGAAGAAGAGGCTCATGCTTAATGTTCTTGTCACCTACTTGAAATGAATCCCTGGCAGGCCATTCTTTTCTTATCCAGTATTCTACTGTCCCATAGACATATGTAACAATGGATATTTCGTATACCCTCCTTGTTGACCCAGAAGTATAGATATCACCTTTAGATCACCACAAACAGTCCAGCAGTGATCAGTGTATTTAATCTTATGGAGAAGTATTCTCATTGTTTCATAAGTTTCTTTCATTGTCACTGAGTGACCAATAGGAATGGACACTAATTTGTTGCCATTATTTAACAACAGACATTTTAAACTTCTCTTTGAGCTGTCTATGAACAGCCTCCATTCCTCTGCAAGATACTCACAACCCATAGTTTCAATGAGTCCTTTGATGTCGGTGCAGTACACAAGATGTTCATCCATCTCAAAATATTTTACCAAGCTCTTCTCTCTTTGTCGATATATGATGGTTGTTCCGGGGGCTAACATATTCCTCTCCTTTAGTCTGGAACCCATTAATTCTGCTGATGCTTTAGGTAGATCAAGATCAAGCACAAGGTCATTTAATTCACCTTGAGTGAACGGCTTACACAGAATGCGATCAGACATTACGAAGTCGCTGTCACTACTATCTGGTTTTATTGGGATGCTAGATTCGTCACTGGAAACTTGAAGTGTTTTGAAAGTTGTGATAGGAACATCATCACTGTGTGGTATGGGTCTTTATAGTTGACCACAAGAAGTTAGGATACTAAATGGAATGTTTTGACTTTTTGTTGAAACCTGATACATCAACCATACAAAAGTAGCAGTCTTCCATATGATCTTGCTGTTCCCGCCACACCATTGGAACTCCAAAACTGAGGCTTCTTCGCTGTCCTTTAGTCCACTGTCTGAGATTTTCAACACATGTTCTGCACACTTTATGCGGTGCCCAGCATTTGTCTTGGTCACCGAGTTTAACTCCAAAATAAGCATAATAAGCTTTGGATACAAAGTCTGATGTATTTGTCCTTTGTTTAGGTGTTGTAAAACAGCCACAAATGTAGCAAAATATGTTTGGGTCATTTTTACACTTTCGACAAATAGCAGACATTTTTCACAGGAATCTGAGGGAGAAAAAAACACATTAAGTTTCTATATTTAAAATACATGCAACAATACATCAAACTGTAGTATTACAGCTGGTTTCATGAAACAAACCTGATATGATAATGTATACTAAACGCTTAATGATCGGTTCAGTACACACTACTTTAATACAGGAATCTGCAAAAAGGAAAATATTTAAGTCTTCATTTGTGAAAAATTCTGACGTGATTGTGCAAAATGGATATGATTTTTGGATTCAGCACCCTCAAATTAATAACAATCAGTTATTATCTTAAAGTCAGCAAAATTGATGTAGACCAGTGTTATTGTAGTAGCACCCCAACATTGGTACATCTTGACAGCAACTAGATCAAAATTGGACCAACGTACAGGAGCTCCAATACTGATCGAGACTAGGTACAGACAAAACCATCTTAAAAATGGGATTTTCTGAAAAATAATGGCTTTTTATAGTTAAATTAAACAAAAGAAATTTTTGGTACTTTTGAATCCCGAAACAGAACATATCACAGCCAATATTGATGAATCGCTTAATGAAAGTGTGCAAATTACAGCGAATCATTTTCAAATTGTTTTCTGAAAAAATCAGCTATTTACATTGTTTGTATCCCAGCCAGACCACATTTACAAAGTTTAGTTCCCATCATAGGAGCACAGATATTTCAATAATATTGTAGATCTTTGTAACATAACGTCGAAGAAATTAAGAGATCTCAAAAGAAATTTGTAAAAAAATTTATTAAATTCAAGCACTTCCAAATAATTCTTGGCTTTGCCGCTCTTGAAACAATCTTCTGATTCTTATAGTCGAATGGCTGCTTTACACGCTTGACTGAAAAGCGATAGCAAATTGTGTTTTGCTCTCGTTTAGGTCATGATTAACAATACTTCTCAGCAAAACGACAAAAAAGTTGATTTCGCAGCGTTGTTCTGCTATTAATTCTCATATGATTTCACTAAAAAGATAAAAAAAAAGGAAAAAAAAAAAAAAAAGATTCCAGAGGAAGAGAACGAGGTGACAAGCCCTGGATTGAAACCCCGAGCAAAGAATATCCAGATGTCGTAGTTTATAAATAAATTTTCTCGCCGCCAAGAGCGCTAATGTCGACTTGCTTCTAATATTTGCAATTTAGAACTTGTTTTATTTAGAGCAACAGGCAACATTTTCGGGCAAGTGGGAGATTTTCGAGCCACTTGCTGGTTTCAGACAAGTTTTCAGGAGCACGTAAAGCAGCCATAACTCTTTTATTGGCTTGTATTTATCCTTTTAACATTTATCAAAGATAAGTACAGTATACTCTCGATATCTCAAAAACCTTGATATGTTGTAAAATTATTTTTCCCCTTGATATTACATATTCATCTAATGTTAATTTTAATTCTTATGTCGAAGAGTTTTCACTCAAAACCTTGTTATATTGAATATTTTTCGAAATAAAAAATGAATTTTTCCGGAAAAATCACCATTCAGTTGTATCGAAGCAAATAGAGGTATTTTTTAAGAAATTCTAGCAATGTAAGTTCATTGTATTTTACTAATTCTTTACAATTTAATGTATTTATTTTCGACAACTTTTAAAAATTAAAATTATCATTGCTGTATTTCGACTTATTGTTAACTATCATTACATATTTATACTTATTCTCATCTATCAAGACTAATCTTTAGAATATTATTCCGTATCTTGTGTTTTTAATGAATTTTTATGTTTTGGTTATGACCTTGTTATCTCAAAAACTCGCTACCTCGAATTTTTTTAGCGTCCCTTTGACTTTGAGATATCGAGTGTGTACTGTTCTAAAACAAAGTTCGTAAATATAGTATTTTCAATTCGTTTAGTTGGAAAAGAACGAATATTTGTCATGGTTCGGAGTTCTCCATAACTGGGGAATTCATAATGAAGAACTCATCTGCCATTTCTACATCATCTTCTGAAGCAATATTGAATAGGAATGGATAAAAATAACATTTTTTGCTTTTTTAGTTAAAAAACTAATCATTTAATTTCGTTTATCTGATTTTTAACAGTTTTTTTTGGTTAATCAAAAAAATCAATTATTTTTAAGCAAAACTAGGAGAAAAAAGCAAAAAAAAAAAAAAAAAAACCAGATGAAACATAAATAAAGAAATTACAAAATCATAACCTAGTAACAGACTTATCAGGTCTACTGGCTTAAATCCGCTGTTTTTTAGATAATAAAAAACACGTTTTTTCAATAGAAAGTGAAAAAATGGTTTATTCAAAGTACTGGTCCTCGCTAACTACTCATTTTTCCCATCTCTCGGGCAATTTGTGGATACCTTGCAAAAAAAAATCTTTCTTTTTTGAGGCAAACCACGTATCAAGCCTTTTTCGGATGTCTTCATAGGAATTGAATTTCTCCTCAGCAAGTGAGTGGCCCATCAACGAAAACAAGTAGTATTCAGAAGGTGCCAGGTCTGATGAGTTAGCGGCATGGGGTAGCAGCTCCCAGTTGAGTGCCTCCAAGAAGTTGCGGACCATTGTTGACGCGTGTGATGGTGCATTGTCATGGAGAAAAATCAGCTTGTCATGTCTTTTCTGATATTCCGGCCTTTTTTCACGAAGAGCACGGTTCAATTTGATCAGTTGTTGGTGGTAGCGATGGGCATTGACAGTTTCCCCTGGTTTCAGCAAATCATAGTAGACGACACCCTCCTGATCCCACCAAACGCACAGCATCATCTTCCGTCCGAAGCGATTGGGTCCTGCGGATGATGTTGATGGTTGGCCAGGGTCAACCCACGATTTTTTGCGTTTAGGATTCTCGAAATAGATCCACTTTTCATCTCCAGTAACGATCAATGCAGAAAGGACTTTCTTTTTTGTCTGGCAAGCAAAATTTCACATGTGTTTTGGCGTCGCTCCATCTGCCGATCGGTCAATTCGTGTTGGACCCATTTTCCGATCTTTTGGACCTTTCCCATGGCACGTAGGCGATCGGAAATGGTTTATTGAGCAACACCCAATAGCTCGGCAAGCATTTGTTGCGATTGCATGTCGTCCTCGTCCAATAGCGCTTGCAGTTCACTGTCCTCAAATTTTTTAGGCCGATTTTCACGCTCCTTGTCGGTAGCATCGAAATTGCAGTCTTTGAACCGATGAAACCAGTCTCTGCCCATTGTTTCCGATAGAGCACAGTAGCCATAGGCCTCCACAAGCATTTGGTGCAATTCGACTGCCGATATCTTGAGATTGAAGCAGAAAAGCAGAGCTCCCCGCATATGCTCCTTTTTTTGGCACAAAACTCGACATGATTAACACAGAAAAAAATTAATTTCTTCTTTGTAATTGCTTTTGTTGTGCACTGCTTATTGTTGCCAGATGTCAAACGCAGGAAACTAACAATATGGCGGTTGATAGTAGTTTTATAGGACCACTTACGCAATCTATGAGCAAACAGCGGATAAAGCCTGTAGATCTTGGTAACCTAACCTAACCTACTTTAAAACATGTCTATCAGATAGTAGCAGATAATGAATCATCGGTTAAAATTATCAGAAAAAACGAAGTAAAAAAAATTAAAAATATATATATATTTTTTTTCCAATTGAAGTTATTTTTTTAAATAAGTACAATGAGGTTTCGGTAAGTTACTTTTAAAGTTACTTCCCCAAAAAAGTTAAGTTACCATTACAGTTAATTCTCAAAAAAAATATCTTAAAAGCATACTAAGAATTTATATTTTAAAACTGTTGCCATATTAAAGTTGATTGATTGTATTACAAAATTATTTTTCTGAAATTTTATTTAGGATTTTTCTTTAATTTAAATGCACTATAAAGAAATTTTCTCTATTTTTTTTTTTTTTGCTTCATGGCTTAATTTTGTGGCCAAGTCATTAGAACAGTATTTCTTAACTTTTTTGGTGTCGCACCTCCAATGTTTTAAACGGTCCAAAATTTAGGCTTAGGCAGGATGAGTTTGCACTGTTTAGTTTATGTTCTGGACAAAAAAAAACAAACAATATTCAATAAAATTAACACAAAACACAAGTTTTGGGAAAATAAGACATTTATTTCAAGAAATTACTAGGCCATCTCCCGTGTACACGCGCTTATTTTTCTATATCACATAGATTTGGTTAAGTAAGGATATTATATTTAAAATATTGCAACGTTTTGGCAATTATAGTTTTAATTGTCATTTTTGAATTACAAATAAATAGATGGATCGAAAATAAATAAACAATCTTGAGATTCAAAAAACAGGTTGAATACATTCATTATTTAATGGGGTGAATGGGAAGGACACAGAAGTCAAAAAAACAAAATAAAGTGAGTTGTAGTCCCAGTGGCCTAATGTATAAGACGTCTGACTTCGGATCAGAAGATTGCAGGTTCGATTCCTGTCGCGGATGTTTCATTGTAAAAATTATTTCTATTTTCCATTCTCTCAGGAAATTGCGCCGGACAGAGAAATAAAAGATTTTAGTAATATAGATTGCTAATAGTTGATGAGCGGAATCAAGCTTCTTTTTGCTTCATCATTTCCAGCGAATCTTCAGAATTCCTAGGGTGCATTTCTGCAAAATGTTCTTGCAGTTTAGCAGGCCTCATGTTATCATTATAGAGAACTTCGGCACTGAGGTTTTTCGATTCCATCTTTGTCAAGAAAGCATGAGAACCCGAATTTCACGTAATGCTCACTGTACTTCCTTTTCTTTGACATGATGACCATTTTCCAATAAAAAAAGTGACTTAGAACAAAGCAGTCACTAACCTTAAAAGATTGATTGTTCTTCAGGAAAACTATTGGGTCGGTGCATAATTATCAGGCGTTTTTGTAGGCGGGTTTTTTGATAATAAAAATTGCTGTTTTGTTTACTTTTTTTATTAAAAATAGTATTTTTGTTTCAGGTGATAAAAATGCGTGTCAATAATCATACTCAAATTCGTCATATTATGCTTTATTACTTCGAAAAAGGATGGAAAGCAGAGCAGTCATTTTGTGATCGCAACAAAGTTTTTAGTGAAGGAACAATTAGCGAAAGTCGATGCAGGGAATGGTTTGCCCATTTCAAATCTGGCGACACTAGCTGTTTTCACCAAACACACCACATTGCCTTCTTACAGTGCACGTTTTTCGGTACTCCTTTTGGTGAAACGCAAACCTTCTTTCTTTTGACGTTTTTCGAGAGAAGCCATGATTCATCCCCAGTGACAAGATTCTTCAGAAATGGAGCTTGCTCGTTTCGTTGCAGCAAATCAGTAAAAATTCGGACATGTTCGGCTTTATTGTTGTCGGAGAGTTCATGAGGGACCCATCCATCCCCTTTCCATACCTTTTCGAGCTTTTTGAGAGGACGAACGATGGTTTAATGGTCAACATTGAGGTCTTCGGCCAGCCTTCAAGTTGTCAAGCTTTCGTCCTCTTCCACGGCTGCCAAAAGTGCTTGGTTGTCGAATCCAATGGTCGACCTCTTCCTGGCTTATCTTCCATGCTAGTGTCGCCAGATTTGAAATGGACAAACCATTCTCTGCATCGACTTTCGCTAATTGTTCCTTCACCAAAAAGTTCGTTGAGATCACGAAATGACTGTTCTGCTTTCCATCCTTTCTCGAAGTAATAAAGCATAATATGACGAATAGGAGTATGATTATTGACACGCATTTTTATCACCTGAAACTAAAATACTATTTTTATTAAAAAAAGTAAACCAAACAGCAAGTTTCATTACCAAAAAACCCGTCTACAAAAACACCTGATAATTATGCACCGACCCAATATGATAATGCACATGGTGGTTCAGAAGCGCCAGCTATTGAGGACAGAAGCTACCAATTGCTCAAGCGATATCGAACTCAAAAGGGACAATTGCAAGTAACTGTAGGCCTATATTGTAAAACAATTTACAGTTGAGAGGCTACTCACACCTTTCCTGGGGTCGATCCAAACTTTCCTTGGGGAGGCGTACCCACAGGTTAAGAACTCGTGCACTAGAATTACACAGATTGATAAAAACACTTATCAACTAATTTGGGTGCACTGATTTCATAACTGCAGTTAGTTTTTCTCTGTAAGCTACAGTTTTTTTGCAATTCGTTTTTAACAATTTTTCATGTTAATGTAAAATTTTTGAGTTAGTCAGTATTTATTTCAACTTACTAATGTGGGATATTACCTTAATCACTTTCGTGGTGACAATATAAGTCATGTAAACACAAAAACATATAATGGCAAACAATTAACCACACAGTTTTGAAATGAAATGGAATAAAAACACTTATTTTAGCATAATTGTGCTAATTTGAACCAGAAACACATAGTTGCCTGCCTTTTTGTTACCAAGGAAATTCTTACTAACTGCTACAAAAGACATCCATGCTGCTCTCTCCTTTTGATTCATCTTCCTGACAAATTCCTCATCACGTATAAGGGATCGAATGTGAGGACCATCAAACACGCCTGCTTTTATTTTCTCGAATGACAGACCAGGAAAAGCAGAAACAATGTGTTGAAAACATTCACTTTCAGTATTCAGAGCCTTTACGAATTGCTTCATCAAGCCAAGCTTGATATGAAGTGAGGGAAAAATTATTCTGTCTCGACTGACAATAGGCTCATTCCCAATATTTGGCGTCCCTACTTCAAGAGTTTTGCATTGGGGCCACTCCCTCTGCGTCCAGTGTTTCTCTCACGGCTATCCCACATTCACAGATAGCAAGGATATTTCGTGAAATTTTTATGTTGTCCAAGGAGGAAGTTTACCATTTTAAGATCCACACAAATGATCCAGTTATGGTCAGAATATTTTAGTAGGTTCATCATTGATTTTATGTCATTGTATTCTTCTTTCAAATGAACTGAATGACCAATTGGAACTGCTCCGTAAAGATTCCCATTGTGCAGTAAAACACATTTGAGACTACGCTTACAGCTATCAAGGAAGAGGCGCCGTTCTGATGAATCATAAGAGGTAACACCTAACAGGCTAAGAAGGCCATTGATATCATGACAGTAAACAAAGTATTTGTCTTCAGAGAAGAACTGTAGAAACATTTCTTCCCGCTTTCTGAAATATGAAATTTTAACTGAGCAGTGAAGTACATTCTTTTCTTGCAGCCTTGAAGCTAATATCTCAGCTTCTTTCTTGGAGAGGTCCAGATCTCGTACTAAGTCGTTTAATTCAGATTGGTTGAACTGCTGGGGGGTTAATGATTGATTGGCATCTGAAGAAGATCCGTCGGATTCTGCAACCATCTCCTCATGCGCCTCAAAAATTAGTCTCTTGATCACTATGTTCATTTTCTGTGTCCCCAGCTGAATGAAAACCTTTGAAAACTGGAATCGGGAGCGCAGGGGAGCACGGGACGGGTCGTATTGCTGAGGGAATACTGGGATATGCAATACTATGTTGGTTTTTCTTGCCGATACCCTTGGTATTGATAAGGCAGAAATAGCAGTCACTGCTGTGGTCCTTCGGTTCACGCCAAACCATGAAAACACCGAAAGGCATGCCATTTCGTTTTCCTTTTGTCCAGTCACGAAGCATTTCTTCACAGTTATGACACACAATATGCAGAGCCCATTTCTTGTCTTGGTCGCCTACTGCAATTCCAAAATAGGTTATATATTGAAAGGATAATAAATCGTTTCGTTTCCTTTGGTTCCCAACAATTTATTTACTCGTAAACATCCATCTATTTTTGAGGTTTGTTGAATAATTTTATGAATTGTTTTCAAAAGTCTAGAGGAATAAATTCTCGTGTTGGAAGGTAGGTTGTCGATCATTGTTGTCATCACGCGAGTGCGTGACAAATCAATATAAAAAGAAGAATCCAAAGAGAAATAGGGTCTTATATTTTAATTTTTTTTAACCTTTTTTTGAGTTTCTCTCCAGATTCGGGAGTTAACTCTTATTTTTTTTTTTTTTTAATCTTTGAATCTATGAATGTTAAATTATGTGAGAGGATTTATTCGTTTTCCTTTCTTGTAGGAAATTCTTAAAGTAAATTTTTATGTTGTTTATAATTGGCTACCAGAAGGCCTGGTGATCTATTTATCCAAATAATTAATTTTTTTCCCCATCTACTATGAAAATGAGGGATGATTGAAGTAAACCTGTCCACTAATATGGCGGATGATCGAACTTCACCCATTCATAAGCGGAGAAACTCCAGAAGTTACTGCTAATCAGCTTGGAAACCATCTGGACGGAGCCCGCCTTTTCCAGAGATTATGTTATCATCTGGGTATAGCTGAGATTTCTGCCGAAGGATTAAATTAGTCCTCGGAGACATATCGTTTGTGGGACCAGACCGAATCATCGGAGGTAACCCAGACATTGTGACTAAACAACTCTGGATCGATCAGAAAGGAACCAGCCGTTCCCGAATTAATATGGTCATCAGGGCAAGCTGTGGTTTCTACCGTGTCGAGGTTTCTTTCACGAAGACACCTCATCTATTGGACTAGACAGAATCGGAGTAACCTGGAAATTGCTACTGACCACATTGAGACTTACTGAGATGGAACCAGCCTTTTCCCCGAGATCATCTTATCATCGGGTAAGCTGAGGGATTAAATAACTTACAAAGATGGCTAGACACCGTATAGCGGAAAACAAATGCAACTTTAGGCCTAATCCACCTGCTGAGTTAGGAGGCCATCTTTCAATGGGAACGATTCGATTCTAATTTAGCCCACAATAAGCCTTACCAACATGCAGAAGTTGGAGAACCTGTCTAACAAAGAGTTTATGTGTGGATAACGTAAATCTACCCAATGGTTACTTCATCATAAATGAAGAACTATTTGTATATCGTTTAAAGCCTAAAGCCGTCCCATCTAAAGACTTGGGATTAGCAGTGAACTATCCGATTAAGTAAGACTATTCTTGTTTATTTATTGGGATTAAAGAGCCGTAATTTGAGATTTTTAGCAGTTACAGATTTACATATTTTTTCCCCCTCTTTCATAATTAAAGATAATAATTTTTTAGTTTAAAGGAATAAGATGGTTTAGCTCATTAAGGCTATTGAATTGAGAGTGTTGATTCATGGTGAACGTTTAGTTTGTCTCTCTATTACAAAGAAAGATTTTTTTTTTTTGGTTGTTGTCGATTTAAAAGTGAGACCCTTCAAGTTATTATTACTATTAAATCGGAAGTTCGTATTAATAGTACTACTCGATAATTATCTGTAGTGTTTTTTTTTTAATAATGTTCCTCTCTCTTACAAGGTGTATTTTGGTTAAAAATAAACGTATTCTGTTATTAGGAATATTCATTCATAGGCTAAAATCTAATCTTATTGAATGATAATAAGTTATGTGTGTTAAAAGTAGGCTAACTATTTAGAAGAAAAATTGTTATACATTGTTAATTTTGGGGTTAGGTTATCCTAGGATACAACTAAAGATAATTGTTTATAATATTCTATATCCTGGAGGAGTGGATGTTAATTTAACTAGGGTTATTAGATGTTCTAAATTTCAACTTAAAAATTCTAATCCGGCCAGCTATTGAGGGCATTGTGCTTAATTCTTTAATATTTTTTTACTCGAAACATTGGGTTTAAGTTTTATCTAATTCCTTCATGATATAAAATTTATATATCCTGAGTTCCTTTATTTTAGATGTAAGATTAACTTCTTATTGATTGTAGACTAGGGTCTGGTTTAAAAGCACGATTTTAAATAAATTTATGTTTGTTTAAAATTTTGGATTTGTTTTATTCTAAAGTTTTTTGTTTTGTTTATTTCCACTGTGTAACTCTGAGTTTTGTTTATTGATTGGGTTTTTTCCCCAAATTGTGTATTTTTTTTTTTTTTGAACGCCTACGGGTTCTCCTGGCGGTGTTCTGGTAGCAGAGTCTGCGTTTTTTTTTGTGTTAATGTGATCCCCTTTAAAACCCCCCCCCCCCTATCTTAACAATTTCCCGTAAAGGCTAAATTTTTTTGGCCGTTACAATATGCACGTCTGACAAATGAGGAAATATTGCGCCTTTGACATTGAAGAGTGTAACAGCCACATATATAACAGAATGCATCAGGGCTATTTTTATACTTACGCCGACTTGAAGCAGACAAGATCCAGTCTGAAAAGAGAAAACATGTTTTAGCATTATGTTTGTACTGTATATTGTGTATAAAAATTATAAAATGGTAACACATAAACCATTACTACCTTGTAGTTATGCTCAATCTGTGAGGAATACTAGTAGTAGTAGTTGTTGTTGTTGTTGTCCCCTACTGTCAGTGTAAAACAAAAATCTGTAAAAGTAATGAAAACAATATGTTAGGGAAACTAGACTATTCACGAGAAAACTAATTTAATATTTAGAATCAACAATCTCAGAATACATAGTAGTAGATATCCGTAACTTCGACATAAAAACCAAAATCTTTAATTACATATTGCATGAAAAGTAGAGCATGCACAGAAAAACTGACTTCATATTTGGAATCAACAATGTGAAAATACATAGAAAAAGTTAAAAAACTTCATGCAACAGACAAAAAGTTTTTTTTTTTTGTTCCCCTATGTTATCAAAAGTTCAAGCGAGACAACTTAAGTCAATCTAATGAATACTCTCTCTCTGTGTTTTAGTCTTATGACTAGTTCGCCCTCATGATAATTGCTATTCATGATAACTGGCATCTCGGGGATGTCTACTTAACCCGATAGACGCTCAGTTCCCAGAGCCGTGTCAGTCGCACAAATACATTTCCATCTTCCACCAGAAGGAGGTATGGTTGGGATTTGCCTGAGAGGTCCTAGGAAAATTCCTAGATTCTTTGAAATGAATACAGGTCCACTGGAAATCAAATAGAAAAGCTTATTATTAATGATCATCAGTCAATGAAGCCACCAGTTACAGAATCTTTGAAATCTTAAAAAAAAAAGGTTCACGTTATGGTGAAGTACGTCGTTTTAAGTGTCCTGCGAAATGAGTGAAGTGTAGAAAATGCAATCATCATAATCATTTTGATAAAATGTGTCCTTCAAAAATAGTAAATACTTTAACATAGGAAAAGTCAGGACAGAAAACTGAATTCTTAGGTATTATTTATTGTCATAATGTAAATGGTTCCATGTGGACAATTGATTTGACAATTAATCATGATAAGACATACATTTCTTACAGATACTGTTATCTATGTATTTTAATAAAATGATGGACAGTTCTTGGTTAAAAGTTTATTGAAAACAAACTGATTATTATAGGATAGAAAACCTAATTAAAAGTCATTTGTATGCTTATTTCTTACATATATATATATAACATGTACTAAATATCTCTTTTAAACTCATTTTTTATATTTTGCAAAGATAATAATAAAATACGGACCATACTTATATAGAAATAAAAATAAATACGGTCCATATTTTATTATTATATAAAGACACACACGATGAATGATATTGCAAAGATAAATATCAATTAAAAACAGAAATGTGCATTAATCGCTTTATTATAATAAATTCTTTTTAATGTGAGATTTTTTTTTCTTTGAGTAGGGAATTTAAAAACGTCTGAAAATTCACTTCTCAGAAATAGTTAGAAATAATTAATTTACGGTATGC
>JAFIDM010075657.1:0-17605 GCA_023159025.1 Thereuonema tuberculata | reverse complement strand
TTGTTTTGTTTAGTTATGTGCGTTCTTTGGTTTATTTTACTGTAAAAATGTACTAATTGTACATCTCTCTTGACTCTCTTTTAGAGTCTCTCTTTTAGAGTTAATATAAAAATATAACTTTTCTTACAAAGAAAGCAGATATATATGCTAGCAGACAGACTCGTTCTTTGCTAAGGTTTCTAAAACAAATGTCTTGATGTGGATGATAAAGAAATTACAATTGCGAGATCACTTCGAAACTTTCCCTGTTGATATATATATTAAAAAAAAACAAAAAAAAACCGAACTCAAAAAGGTCTGATCTCATTACAAACCTATCCCGAATACCCCGTAGAAGTATCCTTCAACAATGTTTGCCCATCCACCCACCGCCCTCCCCATGTACACCCATAGTTCCAGGCTATTTAAATTTTGTAACTTGAAATTCCTAGAATATGAAATTAATATCGAGATCGGAGAATATAAGACTTCCCACCTCTTTCCTCCCTTCTTCCTCTCATTTACACCTCTAGTTCCAGATTATTCGAATTTTGTTACGTCATAACCCTATCACTTCAAACCTTTTCCAGTTCGTAAAAAAATCATCTCATCATTACAAATCTATATCTATACCGAAAGCCCGTCGCTATTAGGCACAAATATTATGCATATTTTAGTTCCAATTGTCGCCACCAGGTTAATCTGTGGCGCTATTATGAACAAGAATGTTTTAGTTCCAATTGTTGCACCATAATATTTGTATAGTTCCCATTGTCGCCATCAGGTGCATAAGTAGCGCTATTATGCACAACAATCATTTAGTTCCAATTGTCGCCAGATTGCTATGTGGCGCAATTATGCAAAAACAATATTTTAGTTCCAATTGTTGCACAACAATATTTGGTTAGTTCTCATTGTCACCACCAGGTCATATGTGGAGCAATTTCAGGAATACTTATTATATATAAGCAAAGTTTCAAAGATAATTGCTTTATTTCCACCTTCATTGTTACGAAGTTGTTAAAAAATATTCTAATTTTGGATGTTTGTTTTACTGTAGTCACAATAAATCAAGAACTATTTATTCTAGTTACGGAATCTCCTCCTCTTCTAATGATTCTTACCTAATTAATTCATTTGTCAATTGATGAAAGGTAATTTGTACAGAAATTAAAATCTTGATTGTTATATCAAGATATCTCTTGTCAACAGTAATACTTTAACAGCGTCACTAATGATACGACGAAGGGAATTTCAAATATCCCGTACGACAGAAAAATCTCGAAATTTTTGAAATTCTATTGTTCTGCAATAATTTAAGTTCGTGACACGTCTAACTTTAGAACTTACATGACATCTTTAATTTGGGTAAATCTATCTCCTAAGTGAGAATTGGCTTAATGAATTGGAATCAAATTGGATCAAAATCACAGATGCAGGATGTTAGATTTAAGTGATTTTAGGCAGTTATATAATTCTAGTTCAGCAAAAAGTTTGATTTTTTTGGGTTGTTAAAAGTATATGGATGCTAACCTTAAAATTTAAAGTTGACTACTTAAATCATAATTAATGTAAATGAAAACAATATAACTAAACTCCTAAAATCTACCTATATATAAATATATATAAATAAATATCTGCCGTTGTGGCCAGTGCGCCAGTACCCGGATTCGAATCCCGGTAGTGGCATGGATGTTTCTTTCGTCTTCTGTGTTTCGTCCGTTTCCCCCTGGGACTTACTCTCTCAGGTGTACCCTCGACGAGAAAGTGCATTCTTTCTCGTCTCTGATTTCCTAGCCTTGTCCTGACGTTGTCAGGAGGGGCTAGCGCGTGGTCCGTTGGGGCCTATTCGTGAATAATAATAATAATAAATATATGAATAAAGGCCCACACTTTATACCGATAATACTCTTTTTTCACTTGGAAATGCATATAAAAGCTACACTATGTTACAAAACTGAAATAAATCTACAGATTATTTACCTTAAAATATCTTTGTCCTTAGCTTATAGTTTCTTTACATTATAATAAAATCCCTAAGCAACTAATTTAACTATTAAGCTCGTCATACCGAGAAACCGCCAAAACAGCGGAACAGGTTTCGAACAGATTAAATGTGGATGCAAATGAAAACCGCTGTATTACCGATATAAAGTAGGGGCCTTTATTTATTTATCGATCAGGCAAAACTCAGAGCTGGCCCTTCGATATATAAGCCTAACTTTGAAGTTTAAATATCATTGCTTCTTAAGGTATTTATTTACTTATTTTACTTTATAATTATGACTTAAACTCAATATTATAGATTTTGCTCTTTTATATTTTAATCTTTAAATTTATGAAGTAGTGTAAAAAAATACTATTATTAGTATTTATTTATTAATAAGTAATAAAGAAACCTGTCCGTCTTTATTACTTACTGTATCAGTAATTTTGCTGTTGTTTTTAGATTTTAGGTTATTTAGTTGTAATTTTATTAGTTTTTGAATATACAAGAGCAATATCTTTGAATATTGCGTTTTTGTTTCCTAAATTGTTTCTAAATTTTTGCCTCTGATGACGTGAGGATAAATTGGCTTTATCTTCACAGAAACAGTGATACGGTCTTTGTATTGGCGTTTTTCAAATTCCACATCACTGTCGGCTTTATATAATATTTTTACAGCTATGTGTTTCCTGAGTATTTTAAAGAAAAATATTGTAAGTACGTTAAATTTAAACTATAATTTCGGATTATAGAAGCAGATTAAAACAACTTCAAATAAATATCGTAAAATGTGATTGTTTTAGTGATAACAATACTACTTTTCGCCAGTGCTTCTCAAGCGGTGTGCCGCTGGAACATTCTGAGAAGCATCTAATCATCATTCACCTTCTCGCATCTAGAATAAAATCTAAATATCAAATATCCTGAGCAAACAGAAATACATTGTTTGGTTCTAACTATAAGCTTAAAAAATATTTCAGGGTATCTTTTATTTAAAAACAGATTCTTTTTTTATATTGTCTCACGTGTTTTTCAAAGGATTCTAAGATAGCAATAAAAGCGGTGAAAAAGTTTGGTGTTCCATTGGATTTATGCTAATATAAAAATGTGCGATGAAGCGAAAAAGGTCAAGAAGACTGCTTTAAGCAATAGTAAATTACCATCTTGTGTAAGGGTACAGTCCTTGAAACAAAAATACGTTGTTACCCTCTTTTTTTTACGATAATTATATAACAAATTTAAAGTGCGTAAATCATAATAACATCCCAATAAAAGAAACATAAATGCACATAAATAATGATTCATTGAGCTGTTTTTAGTATTTTTGATACAGGGAATCCAGAACAGCTGTTTATGATATCCAAACCACCACCAGCTGGATTCACCCAGTATCTTATAGCTCAGTGATCTCAAAACATATATAAAAACAAAATTACTGTCCTCCATATTAAAAACAACAATATATAAAGTAAGAATTAAAAAGTCCAATCATTTAATCCCCCACTAGCAGACTCTTAGCCGAGAAAGCATTAATTTGTAGATAAAGAAAACATACAACAAATTTAACATGGTAAATCATAATAACATCACAATAAAAGAAACAAACGCTTGTAAGTAAGGATTCACCGAGCTATTTTTTAGGGTTTTTGATACCGGGAATCCAGGACAGCTGCTTCTGGTTTTCTAAACATCAATAAATAATAATATTGTTATTATTCAAACTGTAAGACACTAACAATATTTCTTTTTAAATGACATCTCACAATAATATAGAAAAAGTAACTTTCAAATATAAAATATTAAAAAACAACTATAACTCGCACATAAATCAATTCATTTAAATTTTTTTTAAATAAAACATGCTAAAAATACGATACTTTAAAAAGTTCCTAGGACAGGACAGTTTCGGGGAACATATTCCCCATCATCATACATCATCAGCAAGATGATGGGGAATATCTTCCCAAAAACTGTCCTGTCCTAGGAACTTTTTAAAGTATCGTATTTTTAGCATGTTTTATTAAAAAAAATTTTAAATGAATTGATTTATGTATGAGTTGTAGTTGTTTTTTAATATAAAGTATAATAAAACACAAGTTAAAATCTTTTTAAATATAAAATAAAAAACAAGACAAATAGTTAACAGTGAAAATGGGATTAAAAAAAAAACCTCAACTCAAGAACATATATATTCTGTTAACTTAGAGAGAATTAAATGATAGAAAATAAAACCTAAAAATTAACAGAATGAAAGAAAAATGGATTATACAGAATTATACCAAAAAAAAAAAAAAGTTAGAACAAAATACTGAATTCATTTTAGTTTATTTTAATTTATCATCTTTTTATTATGAATTATATTTTGCCAGTTTTACGAAGATTATAATCATTTGTGCTTACCGAAAATATATCATGTTGATGATAATGATACTTTTTCATGTAAAAATGCTTTCTTACTTAATAAGTTTCTTTAGTTAACATTCAACATTGTATATCATTTGGTCAGATCTTGACAGCTAAGTTCAGACTTAGGGATTTTTTTTTTTTTCCCCCCATTTCCCTGTAACTATTGGAAACTGAATTTGGTATTGTACGGTTATCTGAAGTCCACCCATGTTTCGTATGCTTCCCACACAACTGCATACGCGATACTCAATTTCAGCCTGATAACATGATATCGACCCTGCGCATGTGCAATATGGATGGGCTTCAGATAACCGAAAAGTACCCTGAATTTTTTTCAATTCACGAGTCAGTAATACATTTTGCACTTAATCTACGATTTTCAGATAACTTCAGTCCCTTTATAACCAATGGACACTTATTTTAAGCAATAAACTAGAATTTACCTTCCGTATCTTCTGTCTCCTCTTCGAAATTGATGTTAGCAATAGTTGTGTTGGATGTGATCGTCCAGAAAACAGCGTTGTCTTTTTCTTTTCCAGAGTCCTCCTCAGTCTCGTTCTGAAGAGAAGCTTTCCCTGAAGACTCGTTCCTTGCAACTGAATCCCCTGTCTCTAGAATTCCCTGTCCATTCGTTTCATTCTGTTCAGTTTCCGTACTTCGAGATCCTTCTTCTGTAATTGGTAGCCATGTTTCCGTTACTAAATCTTTTAGTATTTCAGTCGAGAGAGGCTGAGAAACTTCGGCAAATTCACTCGAAGAAAATATATCACTCAATGAATCTTTGTTTTTATTTGACCAAATTTCTTGAGAAATCCCGTTGGATTGACTCGAAGAAAGATGGATCTCTGGTGGTTTTGTCTGAAACATTAAAATCGAATTCATTTTATTCTGTTCGATGTTCAACGAAGATGTATCATAAGTCGAAGTCGTTGCTGCCGATTCAGTAATTTCTTCGGTTTCTATTGTCTGCAAGTTTACTTCTGCAGGCACAACATCAATTCCAGTATTTAAATATGCATTCAATGCTTTGTTCTGCATTGATTCTTTTAAGAACGGGGACATCATCTCCGTTGATGTTAAATCTTCTGCTTTGGATCTCAACGTTGTATCTAGAATTGGACGTTTAGTTGTAAAGTCGTTTGCATTCATTGGTTTATTGGAATTTGTAACATTTGAATTCTTTTTGAGAAACTCCTCAATTTTTTCTGTTGGCAAAGACGAACTCTTATTGTAAGGATGAAGCCTAACTGTCTGAAATGTCCTTTTAAAATGTTCTTGATTTGTTTTAGCAGTTTGTTGTTGCTGTAAGATCAGGTCTTCACTTGTTATTCTCACAGACGAATCTGTCATGACAGTCAAATCTGATACGACATTTGTTAATGTTTCTAGTTCTTTTATGTTATATTCCACTTCTAACAATCCTTCGCGGTGATCTGAAGAACTGTTCCTTAATGTAGAAAGAATATTTTGCTGGTCGGAATTTTTAGAAATCTCTTTTTCAGTATCTGACATATTATTCTCAGTCGTTAAATGTTGTGTTTTTGTATCTTTTAAGCTATTCCCTTTGGTTTTTAGAGCGGATTCGTGAAATACTTGTTCCAGAGATTGCGAAGAAATTTCTAGACTTTGTGTAGGAACTCTATCGGTAGATCTTCCTGTATTCGTATTAAGATACAGAAACATACCATCCACATTCTCTTTACTATTAGTGTTAGTTTGTAGAGGCGGAACACTTGAAGTTACGTTAACACTTCTTTCTTCTGAATCTTCTACTTTTTTTAACGTTTCTTGTATAATTACCGAAATAGAACCACTGGTAGTCAAAGTATTATCTGCTATTGTTGACTTACTGAGTTGCTGAAGGTCTACAGCCATGGCGTCTGTAGAAGATATTATTGGTGAACCAGTTGAATCTTCATTTGTTTGTAAGACAGGTAAATTACTTTCCTTAGAATAACTTACCGAATCTTGTAACTGTATGTTTCGTGTAACTGAATAAATATTTACCAAATCTTTCCTTGAAGTTGAACTCTCAGAAGTAATGTCAGCATTAGTTAAAGTCGAAGCAATAACTTCCGGAGTAATTGAAGTACTCCGCCTATCGGTATATACTTCTCCCTTCGTTGATCTGATGTCTGATGGATCAGTATCTGCTGCTTCTTCCGAAATTATAAACGATGCAAAGCGGTTACTTAGTAAACTTGTGGTTACTGGCAACAGTTCAAGCACACACATAAGCTGTTCTCTTGGAGCCTGAGGGCAATGTTGCACGCTGTAGACCAGTGCACTGTACCACACTAACTTACCAAGCGGAACAGGCGATTTCTCTTGAAAGAAAGCTGTTAATTGGTTGAGGGGGATTTGCCTCACTGCTATGAACTCTTGGGTAAGATCTCGTGAAGAAATGGTCACAGACAGAAGAGGGACAACCACGTCGTCTCCAGGCTTCTTAGCAACTGAATTATAAGCAGAATCCTCTTTGTTAAACAAACTTTCCTTAAAATAAAAAAAAATAAAAAAATAATTGTAATCTAAGATTCACAGCACAACTCTTTCATTGAATAAACAAGAAATAAACTACAAAGATTGGAGACACTACAAATTTAGATACATTGTCATCAAAGGGATAAGTTCTACAACTTCTGTAAAAATCGTGTTGCGAGTTGCCACAAACACTTAATTTTATAACAGTAATAGAAAATTATTGTTAGTAGTAGTTACTGCTGTTATTGTTAATATTTTTGTTATTTCAGTGAATGATTGTCAAAAGTATGAATAAGGGTATAACTGTTAAACCAAAAAGAATCCATCAATGTACGTAAGTATCTGGTGTACTTTAAAAACTTTTTCAATTTTTTTTTTCAAGGGGGTGTAATTATTTTGTATGCACCTCATTGCACAATTTCACTTTCAAAATAATTTAGAATGTTTGAATGAGATAAGTCTGAATCTACACACGCTTAACACCATTTCCAACTTAATTCCTTAATACAACTTAGTCCTAATTACAAAAATTACAGATTTAGACTTAAAAATTACAGATTCTGTTCGATTCACAAGAGGGTGAAGGGAGGCCAAGTCAGATATGGAGCTTTATTGGTTATTTACTTTAGTAAACTTTTTCTTTAGATATATATATATATATATATATATATATATACTGCGCAGCTGTAATGTATTGGATAATTAAATCAAGCTGGAGTAGCAACAAATAACATTTAGGAGAAAAAGAAACCTAATACATTTCTCACTGCAGTGGCCATTGTTCGTCTGTACACACTATTGATCACCAACTGAACATGGTATAATATACAAGTAATAGCCAAAGATCCTTGACGTTCAACTCTATTGAACTACACTTAAGTACTGAAACATTGATTTATTCGAACATTAAGGCACTTTCAGATTGCCATTCAAGTAGGCAATCTGTACGCCATCGGATGGCCATCAGGTGATGACCAAGAAATTGTTCTATATTAGAATAGCGGAGGCAATGTATCTGATTTCAAGCATATTGCCGTCCATCTGTAGTGGCAATCTGACAGCGCACCTGCTGTCGAATTGTAGAACTTTAATTCCATTTCTTTCGGAGCTATTAAAGAGTGTTAATGTATTAGATTTTATTAGATTACAAGAATCTCGAAACTGTTCAAAGGATAAAGGAAAAGGAACAAAAATAGGAGGTACTGGAAGTAAAGAATGCTTTTCTGCTGAATACCATACATAGCTTAGACTTAAAAACTAATGAAAAGATATCAGTAATAATTCTAAATCTTCTTCCATTATAAACTGTAAGGTATTAAAATTAGCATTAATAGCTAAAAACATTTTATGTTTAGCCTCTTTTATAATTGCAAAATAAACAAAAGTATTTTGTGGAATAATCACTCAATCATGAACAGAACTTTAAGTACTTCGAAAAATTCAAGCTGTAAAAATATAAACAGCTCGAATTTAGATCTAAGTTTTATATTAGAAGAAGAAAAAAAATGAATTTTGTTTTCTGAATTTCTATTTTGAAATAATCGGAAGAGATTTTCTTATTTTTTAATAAAAATAATGATCCAGATTATAAGGATTTTATTACAATTATCTAAAGATAAATTACAAATCCAGAAAATATATTTAGAGTTTTAATAAATCAAGAGATGCCTTAAAGCTGTTCGTTTCGTCTCAACATCTATTTTAGACTAAAGATAATTAAAGTACCTATTTCTTTTTTCTTTATTAATTCTTAAAACGTTACATACTTAATTTCATTATTAGACTACTTCTAAATATTTAAGAAAGTACCAAAAAAAAAAAAAATTGTCTACCTGTAAGTAGATTCTTTTCAGCAAATCATAAAGAAGTTCATCCAACAGTTGAAAGGTGGCGCCCCAATCGTAATCCGTATTTCCGTCTTCTTGGGTTACAGATGAAAAATCTGTGGAAAAACTTTCTTCAAAGGACCTTTTTGCCCTGTTTCTTCGTTTCCGCTTCATCTCTTTCGTTCTGTTATCCAACTCATTTGTTCTTTCACTGGATTCGTTAATAGATAGCCGAGTAACTTCTATGGGAAATGACTGTTCTTGAGTGACTACAGAATTGATCTCTTGAGGATTATTCGCTAAAAAAAAAGAAAAACTATTAAACAGAAGCACTGAATGATTCCATTGATACACTGATAGCGTTATTAAACATTTATTTTAATAAAATAAGTAATTTTACTTTTTCTGATTCAATAAACCCCGATTTAAATTTTTACGTCTACAAACAGTATTACTTGCAAATCTGCATATAAAAAATGATGATATTCGTTTGTTTTATTGTTCATTTCACACGTATTTCAATATGAGGTATTTTACAGAAGGAGCGACTGAGGCTAAACTGAGCAAGGAACAGGGTATTTATCTGAAACAAGCCAAAGAAACCTGGAAGTGTTTCACATATACAAAGATAAACATCCAAGCTAGCTCCTTGCTTCGAACGTGAAAGGCAGAGATGATGGCCATCAGTCATTGTTCTACTATGTATTAACTCCATATAAATTGCAACTAAAAGGAGTAACAAACATCCTTACTGCTCTTTATAATGCTCACGGCTAGAGTTGAAACTTCCAGAATGCAACTGAGATTATAGATTTTCCTTGCCTGGCCGTTCGCTAACATTCAAATAGGAGAGAAAATGGCGGTCGCTGCTTCGCATTCAACATTTCGACGAGGAAAAGCTCTCAATAGTCAAGCTAGGGAAATCGACGAGCAACGTTAAAAATAATTTCCCTAGCTTGACTGTTGAGAACTTTTCCTCGTCGAAATGTCGAATGCGAAGCAGCGACCGCAATTTTCTCTCCTCTTTGAATGTTAGCGAACGGCCAGGAAACGAAAATCTACAATCTCCGTTGCATTCTGGGAGTTTCAACTCTAGCCGCGAGCATTATAGAATAGTGTAAGTTGCAACGACATCTTTAAGTATTTTCAAAGCTTTTAATTACATTTCACGATTTGAAACGTAGATGTTTCGGAAAGCCAGTCTCATATTGAAAACTGAAGAATTGATGGAGATATTTCAAAACATCATTTGAAATCTCTCCACGAATGTTTATTGGATAAGATTAGCTACCAAAGAAATGATTTAACATTCGAAAGACTAACATTTTGAAGTTAAAATCATTATCAATTTACGTTCTCCCTCTCTGATAATTTATGTTGACAGTTGCATAGTTCTATTTAAATCAATAACAATATGTCAAAGCAGCATCATGTAATGAAATGCATGGCTGCAAACTTTAACATTCACTTCCAGCCTGTCATGGAATCTTTGCACTTTTTTTGATACAATATCACTATTTGAATTTGTTGGATAATTCTTTGAACAGAACATTCATGTGACCATTTCTTTAGTACACTATACCGGGTCATTCATAAAGTACTGGAAAGTACTGGTGGCTTTCACCGCCCCATATAAAGATAAACTACTGCTCATAAAAATCTGAGACTTTTTATATAAAATCGTCAAACATATAAGTTATATTTTCATTATTAGTTATTATTTATTCATTATTATTGAAATTCATTTTATTTGCGTTCAAACACCCCAAATATATCGAAATTATTATCCAAAAAAATTATTCGACTGTCTTCCAAAAAAGTCATTTGTCAAAATGCATTTTCAAAAAAATATTTTTTTTTTTAAATTAAACAAAGGAATTAGTGACGAAAGTGTTTAGATTAAATTTTCCTAATTAGGTTTCTGTTTCATTTAAATATTGGATCCAGACTTTTAGGGTTTAAACAACATCACAACAGTTATTTAAATATACTATGTATTGGGGTGTTTAAACGCAAATAAATGAGTTTCAAAAATAATGAATAAATAATATGAAAATATAACTTTTATGTTTGACGATTTTACATAAAAAGTTTCAGATTTTTATGAGCAGTACCGGTAGTTTAAAAGATATGGGACGGTGAAAACCACAAGTACTTTCCAGTACTTTATGAATCACCCGGTATATAATCGACAGCATTACAATAGCTATAACAATATATCCTCAATATAATCTCAATTACGAGTCCTAAATAAAATTTCAGGAGAGGTTTCGATGTACAGGAAAACCTCTCAAATCCGGCCTAAATGTGGCGCCCAGTAGGCCGGATTACAGAAAAGCCGGACAACCGAGAGTGTTCTTAAGATAACTCAATAGCTCAATTTTTGTGAAGTCATAATGTCAGGTTTAATTAATTTGGCCCCTTTTTCATAATTTTGCACTCAACTATTTATTAAAAACAATACAAATGTGCTTTTTCCGACACCAAGTGCTAGTGATATTTGTTTTGCAGATTCCCCTGCATCGAATCTCCTTAACGCATTAAGCTTCTGTTCCATAGTGACAAAGGTTTTCTTTCTTTTTTCACTCACAATGAATACGCGCGGATAGGGAAACAAAATAGGGAAACGAATTCAGTTATTAAAAAAAAAAAAAAAAAATTACTCAGGACCAGGCCGGATTACCGATGGCCGGATTTGAGAGGTTTTACTGTATATATTTTTAAAGACCTGCAAGCCTTACGAGATTTGCAAAATCCTGCTTCAGACACAGAAAACAATAAGTCTCTTAAAGTCTTACGAATTTAATTTTGCATCAAGCATCATTTTATGGCAGCGATCTCACCGTTTTTGCATCGCGTCCAATCAAATAAGAGGGACTGTGGTATTATCCAACCAAAAAATAAAAATAAACTTTAGCACAAGAAAATTTTGATTTGGCCTTCCTGAATCAATCACGAACCCGTGTCCAAAGTCAAGCGCTATTTTTTTTTTTTTTTTAGTGGGATGATGTTTGTAGGGGTATTTCTTCTTCGCTTTTTGCTTTCTCTGTAGCATTTCTCTCTTTAAAGCCTGGTATCGTATTTGTATCACTATGCATATCTGTATCACTAACTTTGCGTGTGTGTCCTTGACTATTCGGTAATGAAAAGATAAGTAAAAAGTAAAATTATCATTTGCACACGCCATTTTTACATTGTTCGAAGTAAAAAAAAAAAAAAAATAACAGTATTCAAATAACGCGATCGTTTGAAATAAAAAAAAAAAAAAAATATCTTTATAATATTTTAAGATTTCAACAAGAACGACACTTCATGCATTACAGACATATTACAAAGATAATTAAAACTCAAATTTAGATCCTCCGATCACCATGCGCCCTGTATTAGGCTGATAATCGCACGAGCCTTAACTGATTTTTATTGGAGAATAAAGGCTTTGTTGTAAATTTATAAAATTATTATTTATTGACGATGTTACTTGAAATTTGTAAAATCCTTCATATGTTTTATCTAGAACAATTTCTAATAACTCGCTAAATAAACATTATTCTAAAAAATTATAGGTAACTAATGAATCGATCTATTTCGGTAAATCTGGATCTTAATACTTCGAAGGAAACAATACAAAGTTTAGCTCATTCGTTGTAAATCTGCACTTAACTCTTTACGCCTTACTGCAAAAATAATCGTTTAAACACTATTCTTAATACCAGTTCATTTACGTTATGAATAGAACTGAATAGAAATAGAATTAAATAATGAAGAATTAACTATTGTGGAATAAGCTAATTATATTCGATTATTTATTCATTTTATCGTATTTACATTTTATTTCTAAATGAACTACTGTTAATTACATAATAACAAAAAACAAGCAAGCTATAATTTGTTAATAATAATAATAATAATAATAATATTTCGTCCTACTAGAAGACTTAGTGCCAATATGGTTACATTTTTTTTTTCGGAAAACCGGATAAGTCTGAAAAGAAATTCTTCAAAGAAGTTTAAATCTAGTAAGATAAAATCGAAGGTAAAAACGAACAACAATTAAAAGATCCACTGAGCTGATTTTGGAATTTTTGTACGGGATTTGAGTACTTGGCGAATCAAACTGATGGTAGGTAGGAACCTAAAAACAGTCTGTATTTGATTCCCGGTTTTGAGTCAGCACAGAAGAGATGAATATAAAAGCGTAACCATCAAGTAACATTGGACATTGGGATCTCCAAGGAACTAGTCAACAATATCCCCATCAACTCCAAATAGTTCCAAAACGGTCATGTTTCACGACGCGATAAAAAACAAAAAAATTACCAAACTTCCGGTACCGTAAACTTCAGTCTTACCCAATGAATAAATAGGACTATTACAAACAGATAAATGATACAACTCATAAAAAAATCACTACAATATCACGGTCCTTGCCAGCGAAAATTTGACCGACGAAATCGAGACAAACTTCGGTGGGATTTCGTCGTTCGTCGAGACTAACCAATCAGTCCTTAAGAACTATCATTGACTACAATAAATTTCAAATCTTAGCCATTGAGATTAATATCCAAAATATTTGACGGATAATGACTAAAGTAATCAATTATAAAAGGTACTATTCGGTTCGTAGGTGGGATTTGTGGAATGATGGTGTACATTAGGTAAACACCGTGAGAGTCAGTTCGTATTGATTTAGAAAGGGGTGAGCAAGAAGTTGTCATTTCGAAAGATTTTGTGAAAAAATAATTAAATGCAGTAGTTTTTTGTGAGGTTGGTGTTGCTTTCATCAGATGTTACAGAAGTTATAAATAAAAAATAATAAACACTAAAAATACACATTAAAAAAAAAAAAAATAGTAGTATTTATCTCGATTGGTTGAATGCGCTAATGCGTCCAGCAATGGCGGGAACATTAAAACCAAAGATATAAATAACGTATCATTCGAAAATTCAAAGTAATGACATTTAATAAACAATATAATATAGAATATTCTCGATTAAATACCTAAAATTATCGCTCTCTAAAAATAAGAAACTTGCACCTCCAACGTTATTGTAGCCAAGTCACGAGAAAATTCGAACTTTTACTTACCGAGAAAATGCTGGAAGTTAATAAGGACGTAGCCAATGAATCCAATGCCAATAAGGAGTAATAAAAGTAACGCTAAATAGAATTTACAAGCACCTTTCATAGCAGCTTGATTGTTCTTAAAATTCACTTCATTTCTTAATACGTATTAGTAGTGGGATTGATTATTTGAAGAGCTGCAAATCGCACACGACTCTACCATTGCGCTAAGGAATTGCAAATAGGAAAAACTGGTTCATCACATGCACTTGAATATTAATATTTAAGAGAACAAAAACCTAAAGGAAACAGGAATATTCCTGAAATTCTTTTAACATTTTTACTTGTAAACTTTAGTTGGGAAACGATTCAGGTGAATATTAGTTAATTTAAATAGTCTTAGATGATTTTTAAAAAGGGGAAATGGCCTAAGAAATTAGTAAGATATTAACGAAAATTAAATATATAAAATAAATAATTATCGTAATAAAGTTTATGCTTTTGTTATGGAACTAATATAGTAGGTCAATTGTTCAGATAAGTTTTAAATGTGAAAAACCATATGTAATATATTGAACTCAAGCATATTTTCATTTAATCTGTTGTCTTTTGAATATGAAATTAACCTTAATATTAATTGAATTGAAATTTATCTCGATATTAACATCTATTAATTATTAAAGAAAGTTACTCCTTATTTTGAATATTTTTTGAAAAAAGTTTTCCCTGAGATGTATTTATTAGGTTAGATAATATCAATAATTTTTCCCTTATTTTTACTAAAATAATTATTATTTTTTTTATTTTATTTGCAATAAATTTCAAACAAAACTTACTCCAATCATTTTTGCATCATGGGGTTGTTTAGATTTTAGTATTAAGATAAAATAATCATCTTTTAACGAAACTACTACGTATCGTTATTCCTTATCTTCTTCGGATCGTTGTCCAGTATTCTTTCACTATTAAGATTTTTCACAGCAAAATCAATTCTATTTTTAATAAAGTTCCTTCAATTTCAGTTTTGTTTGGTTTTTATCTCTTGGTAATAAAAAAAAGCAAAAATCAAACAAATGATATAATAGATTTTATCTAGAATTTGTAATAGCCGTAGAGTGCATTAGTAAAAGTA
Source organism: Thereuonema tuberculata (assembly GCA_023159025.1). Classification (NCBI taxonomy): domain Eukaryota; kingdom Metazoa; phylum Arthropoda; class Chilopoda; order Scutigeromorpha; family Scutigeridae; genus Thereuonema; species Thereuonema tuberculata. Next base: position 2,729 of record JAFIDM010075657.1, on the reverse strand, counting down.
TATATATACATATGCATATTGAAAGAAAAAAATTGAGCCAAAATGTTTTATTATTTATATTAAATAGAAGCGAACGTCAATTCTTTATTTATTAACTAACTGAAAGTCATTCATCAGTTAGGATAAGTTTTTTCTATGGGCTTCTAATCCTAGAAGTGCGATTAACTTCAGGCCGCGCAGTTGGCGTTGTCGCTAAGACACTGGCCTCTCACCTCTGAGTTCCGAGGTGAGTTTCGTGATGGGGGACGATCCGCGCTGGGCAGATTTTCTTGGGGTTTTCCCATTTCCCCTGCGAGTCCCCCACCATACTTTCTCAGTCTTTCTCTCCGTCTGTCCTCCTTTCCGTGGGTTGGCACAATAGATCTTACAGGTCGCAGTGCTTGGCTTTCCTACCACCCACATTAACCCCAGGTAATAATAATAAGTGATTAACTACATATCTTTCAAACGTTATGTTATAGTCTAGATCTGTTTTGAGAAGCTGACGATTTGTTGTATCTCAAAACAGATTTATCCTGAGATGAAATTCACGATGCTTCCACTTATTTTAACACAAACTGTCGGCAATTCGTTGGCACGGTTCGGGATCTTTGTGTTAACAGCTGCCAACATTGGGCCGACAGTCTGTGACATGGTAGGGTTAAAAGCACATTTGGAAAATATCTGGGTAACTGGGTATATTTAACTGGGTAACTGGGTATATTTAAGAATTTAAATAAGTTCCTGACCAAGGAGTTAATTTGGTAAAAATCATTGGTGAAAGAGCGGAAATTTTGACATTGAACTATGCGCTTTTGTCTGTAAATTCGTCCATGTTTGATCAAACTCTAAAATTATTTATCTTAAAAATTGTGAAAGTTTATTAGTTTCTACGCTGTCAGATGCTAGTTTCCCATGATTTAAATACCTGTTTGATCTATTTATTAGAAATCAAACGCCTAGATACTTACACATCGTACTAATAGGCAAAAATTGTACGGATATTTGTAAATTTGTAAATTTGTAAGCGGAGTCGGAGAAATAACCAATCACATTGCAGCGTAGGAACACGTCAGTCGTGACGTCACACCCATTTGTAAACATGGCGCTCTACTATTTTCCCCACTTCAGCACGACGGACCGCGATTACACAATTATTATCAACGTATTGAGATTCTCTTCCACACATAAATGAAGTTTACACTGAAATGCATGAAGTTCATGCGACAAAATTTATCAGAGAGTTCGTAAAATCTCAGTTTTTACATAATTCTACAGCTTCGGCTGTTACCCCATTGAACTCTGGGATAGCCGCTTGCTCACTGCTCAACAGTAGAGGAACACGTGCTGCCATTGTTGCCCAGGAAGGAAGATTGGTATTGGCTGTTGGACACTCGTTATTGTTATTGTTGAAACTAGTAAATCAATTTTTTTTTTTAACAAAATTTGGCTTAGTTATTCAAACTATATGTGGGCTGTTAAGGAAGTCATGGCTTTTAAAAAATGAGATTAGAACATCTATTTCAATCTTGTGTTTTTCAAAAATTTCACGATATTTCAAAAATGTGGAATTTGTTTTACTTCCGTGAATATTTCACGGGTCTTCCTAGTAAACTTTAATACATAAGTGTATGCTCAGCTATTTTCATCGCATAGTAGGACTAAACCTGCACCGCTGGAGAAGCGGCTCAGTTTTGAGGACTGCGGGGGCGGGCATAAGGCCAAAATAACAGTGCTCAGGTTTCAAGATATAAAAGCATTGTATCTATTGTTAAAGAAATCAGCCCAACCGTTTTAGAGAGGTTTTCCGGGGATTAATTTCTAGAGATGGGTTCAGGTCAAAACGAACACGTCTATATTTGAAGTTGATCCATAACTAAGTAACGCACTTAATTTTATGGAAATTCATCCAGCTGTTATAGCGAAATTTGCGAACATACAAATAAACAAAGGAGAAGTGTATTCAAAAAGAAAAGCGAGATTTTGCGTATCCAATTAATAACATTTTAATACTTTTCAGAAAAATGCTTAAAAAAGTAAATTTCACTTTCCTAATTTTAAATTAATAATTAGAAGCAGCAGTAGTCCCATTCGCCAATCCTCATCCACAAGAACCTTTTAAACTGATGAAATAAAATAATTTATTACTGAGCATGCGCAGTCTAACTATTCCACTTGTACATTTTTGTGCTCTTGTCTGTCTGTATGCGCATCACGCATAACTGACAGCTGAACGGATTTTAATCGAATTTGGTACGGAGCTTAATAATGGCCAAACTTAATACATTGACCTATTTGTCCACCTTCAGAACTGATCCCCAAAATTCATCGCTTAAACTACTAGACGGATTCCTTTAAAATTCCATTCCATGTTATTAATGATCCAGCTTTTAAAATATGAGCACAGTTATTTTTTCATAAAGTTTGCTGCGTATTTTATTTGTTGTCCAACTTAAAACATTTATTTTGGTTTCTATCCAAGTGTACATACAGTAGAACCTCGATTAACCGAAGTTGTCGGGATCGGACCCCGTCGGTAAATCGAAAATTCCGGATAAAAGAGAGCACTTAAAAATGGCCGTCAGGAGACCGCAAAACACTGGATTTTGAACATGTACAAAATAACTAAATGTGATGTTTTTAATTATATCACTATAATTATTATATTACTATAATCTATATTACTAAAATCTTTTATTTCTCTGTCTGTCTGTCCGGCGCAGTTTTCTGTGAGAATGAAAAATAGAAAG